>CAUYPK010006604.1:0-134180 GCA_963574355.1 Loris lydekkerianus
TAACACTTTATGTTCCTTTACTTCCTTGTTTATTTACTGGTTGCTCTAACCCAGTGTTTTTCAACCTTTTTTGTCTCACTGCATGGCTTGAACCTATAAGTAAACTTCCATGGCACACTTAAATTATGTTGATCAAAAAAAAAGTAAAAAAAAAAAAAAATATATATATATATATATATATATATATATATATATATATATATATACATACTTACTTACTATGCTTTGAAATTGTTTTGTGAATATATGTCTCTTGTCAATTAAAAAAAAAATGGTCATTTTCACTTAAAATTTGTTCTCACCCCATTTTATTTCTATTTTACTTCTTAGACTCAAATTGCACAGATCATTTGATATTTCCCCATGCATCTCAGATGGAATGTTCTATTTTCTTATTTTAGTTTTGTTTGTTTCTGTTTGGATAATTTCACTTACCAGTATTTGAGTTGCTAAAATGTTCCTTTTTGACCAGTGTGCTATTAATCCCATTAAATGAATTCTACATTTATGGTACATTGTATGTTTTTTTTCCATTATCTATTTTATTTAGTACTTCCTCTATGCTAAAATTCCCCTCAGTTCAGTATGTTCACTTTTTCACTATATCCTTTTTTTTTTTTTTTTTTTTTTACTGTTGGGGATTCATTGAGGATACAATAAGCCAGGTTACACTGATTGCATTTGTTAGGTAAAGTCCCTCTTGCAATCATGTCTTGCCCCCAGAAGGTGTGGCACACACCAAGGCCCCACCCCCCTTGTTAAAAAGTCCCTGTCTGATTATCGCAACATACTGGCAATCTCTGGGTCTACTTCTTTTAACTATTTCCCCTCTTGATTATGGTTCACATTTTCTTGCTTCCACATGTGTCTTAAAATTTTTTATAGTATATCTGACTTTATGCATGAAAGAAAAGTCCTGAATAAAATTGACCCCTCAAAAAGAATAGAAAAAGTCCTAATAGGCTACTAATATGTGTTGGAAGGAGAGTGTGCTATGTCAGTTTAGTCTGTGGTTGCATTGAGTCTGGACTCTACTGCAGTTTTAGAAGTCACCAGATGGCTGAGTATGAAAAAAAGTTTACCGCCTTTTGAAAGATTTTGAAGGGCTATTAGGAATTTCCCTTCATAAAGACTTGCTATAAGGGTAGAAGCAAAGAATCCAGTGATCATTTTCTGCTTTACAGCCTCGTTGCCAGATTTGGGGGGTTCTGGTAACTCTTTTCTTTCTAGCTCTCAGCATCTTGCAAGACCTCTCTATCTGTTGTCCTCTCTTAACATTTGGAGAGCTATTGCAATGTGCTTAGTGAAAACGTAGAAGGCTTGAGAGGGCTTCTCTCAATTCTCCTGCCCTGTGCCTTTGACATATTATTCTCATTCACTCAGTGAAGGCCCATGAGATGGAGTTTAGGTATATGTAAAGACAGTGGCTAGGGTTTTTTTGAATTTTAATCTTTGTGCTAGTCTACATATAGCCATTAAAAATTTCTTCAGGCTGACTTCTCTCTATCCTTCTCTACAAAGGATTCCTCCTGTTTCTATCCTTCTTCTGACAGGGAAAGCCGCCATGGATCTCTTATGTCTTATCTCTTTGTCACCTTATGGAATGTGGTTCATTTGAATTTTTTTTTTTCATACTGAGCCATCTGCTGACTTCTAGAAAATCTCTGTTTTTGTAAATTAACTCACTCATTCTAGTTGTTAGCCTAATTCTTTTATACCCACAACCTTCTGGTAGATGTAAAGAGACTATTCTTCATAGAAAAGACATAGGCTTACAATAAATTTTTGAATGAATAATAAATGAATAAACACATGAATTAAATTAATGAACAGATAAATTAAGAAAACCACAAACTACTTACCCAAACCATAGGTTTTAAAATAGAAAGTATGTTTTCCCTGCAAATTATTTCCCTAAAACACAAGCCAAGTATCATTAATGGTGTGAGGAACACCTATCACCCTGTATACTCCACGGTCATCCTTTCAGTTTAATTTTTCTTGACTGCTCCAGAACCCTCACCTGAGAATTTTGTCTCCCCTGGCCCCTCCCAGGCAAGCCCTAAGCACGCAATGATGCATAAGAAGGAACACCTTGCATGCAACAGAAAAAATATTACGTGTTTAACTAGGATATTAATGATTTATTTGGTAAATGTGGGCCTGTGAACTAACTAATTTCAATCTATATTTCTAATATTCACCAACAGCTTTATAATGTAGTCATTATTATGCCCACTCTATGAATAAAAAAGTGAGATTCAGAGAGTTCAAACAGCTAGTAAGACGCAAAGCTGGGATGTAAAACTGTGTTCCTTTTACTAAACCAGGAATTCTGTTATGTTTAATTTCTTGTATGTAGTGGATACAGCAAGACTTTCAACAAGCATTGTCTAGTTTGATCCACATAGACAATACTGTCAGATAATTTGGGGAAGTATTATTATTTTATTTTAGAGAGGAGCAAATTGAGGATCGGATAGGTGAAGACCACCCTGTTACAAATTGTATATTCAGCCCTGGATTCTGAAAGTTCTGAACTCTTGTCCATCTCTTCGTCTTATTGTTTCACATGCTCTCTTGTTATAGGCTTTCAACAATGACAAAAAACTATTAAATTTACTGTATCATAACTCTGATGTACTGAATAAAACAAAAGTAATAGATGCCCTTTTAACAAGCCATTTTCACAGCCCAGAACCATTTACCAATTAGATATCTGCACCTTGGTAGAAGTGAAAGAGACGAAGTATAGGGTCAATTTTTATATTATTCAGCTAGAGGGAATCTAGTTTTGGTGAGAGGAAGCTTATTAACCTCAACTTTTTTTCTAAAAAATTGTTATTTTATCATGTGCAAGGTTAAAAAATGCCAAACGTCATGTTAAGATAGCTGAAAGCCATTAGAATTCAAAGGTCACCATCTCACGTAGATTTAGAGCACAGTTCCTGAATTTTCCTCTTCTGTTTCACTGGGACTTTTATTCAGCACTGAAAAAGCCATTCATTTTGTAAAGGTTAATTCCTAGCTCTGAAGTGCCTTGGCTGTATCATCTGCATTTTAACATGGCATGGGTGTCAGTCAAACCCTCTTCCCTGATCCGAGCCAGCCTCCCTCTGTCAGGGAGTGAAAATTGACCTTCTGTTTCTCGGTTCTGTCCTCCCACAAGGTGGGAGGGTACTAGTGGGTACATTCAGGGTTACTCCTCTTCTCCTTTCCTAGTCAATGAGTAGACAGAATTGTGGGCTTTCACTTTTCTGTTTAGTAGTAACCTTTCAAGTCCCCATGATTTGATTTAATGATTACAATACTCTGTTCATAAATTCTGGTTGACAAAACAAACAAAAAAAAATCAATTTCCTTTCTTCTTTCCTTCCTTCCTTCCTTCCTTCCTTCCTTCCTTCCTTCCTTCCTTCCTTCCTTCTTTCCTTCCTTCCTTAACTGGAGTTAATTTTTATATTGGTTTCCCATTCTACTGGGAAACAGAAACATCTCACTTATCTCAGGGCCTCTCTCTTTTCCTTAGTGTCACTTCTAGGTCCCCAGGGTAGAATTTCAGTGGTGCTGAAATTATGGGGTAGGGAAGGCCTCTGGTCATCCTTGTCTCAAATCATTTTTGGCATTTAATAACATGCCTACCTTCATACCAATTTCTTAGCGACTGGCATACACATAATGAGACCTTCATACAGATCACTAGCATTGCCCTTTTGTCCCTTCGAGGCTTCTAGACGCCCACACTATTCATTGTTTTACTGATAATGATGCTCCTGACTTTACATAACGATTTGTGTAGGTTCTTCTTCTGCCTTCAAGTTTATGACCTGAGAGTCAGCACCCAAGGATGGAATCATTGGTGTCCTAGAGCTATCCCACCAGCATAGTGTGTAAACTAAATGCTTACCATATTTTGCATGTCCAACATCTAAACTCCCTCCTGATTTGAGAGGGTATCATTATTGTGTGTACATTTGGAAAGTGGTATTTCCATCCTTCCCTATATGGAAGATATAGAGGGAGATAATCCCATTTTGCAAATACAAGAGCACATTATGTAGCCTTAGTCAATAAGAGCCTTCCACAGCAAGTCTCCAGTGTTGGGGTGTCTGCTGTCTTACCTCTCCTGATTTGGCCAATTTTCCTCCCTGTAATTCTCATCTTGGCCATTAATTCTGTGCAGCTCCTGCTAAACTTCTGATACAGGTTGAATACCCCTTATCTAATATGTTTGGGAACAGAAGTATTTCAAATTCTAGAATTTTCATTTGTGTTTTATAATATTTGCATAAATATAATGAGACATCTTGGGAATAGCACATAAGTCTACATGCAAAATTCATTTGGTTTCATATGGACATTATGCATATAGTCTGAACGTAATTTTATACAGTATTTTTAATAATTTTGTGCATGAAACCAAGTTGGTGTTAAGTAATTAGGTATGGTATTTTCCATATATGCTATCGTGTTTGTGCTCAAAAGGTTTAGGATTTTGGAACATTTCAGAATTCAGATTTTCAGATTAGGGTTGCTCAATCTGTGCATTCCTTTTTCTGCTTAAAGAGCCAGAATCAGTTCCCTTACTAATCTATATGCCAGACAACCATAGAGCCTGGGTTGCCTAGCCAGACGGGCTGCTGTCAGCCTCAAGGACTCCTCATCCGGGTGTGTGGGGACCAGGATCATATTTGCAAAGATAGACATTCACAACACAGATTACTGGCATACTCCAAGGACTTTGCTGCTGGGACAAGAACCCACACAGGTCAATGCTTGAAGACCATCAAGAATAAAGACGGCTCAGGGAACACCAGTGTGGAGCGGTGACCTCATCTGCTAAGCAGACATTCCTCCAGTGTGTCAGCATATTAAAGGCATCTCATCATTTATGTGCAACTGTAGGAGAAAAGCTTAGCAGGAGACCTTGAAAGAATGCGAGCTCAAAATAGAAATTAAGTTCAGTTTCAGAAAAAATTCAGTTAGATTTCCCATGTACTTGAACTTGCTACTAAATGGCATATATAATAGAAAGAGTAAAGCCAATTTCATTCAGAGAAAGGAAAAGAGTTAGTTTATATACACTCGCCTTTTGCTATGCTATTTATTTATAATTTCAAACTGCCTACTTATGCAGGGGCAGCAGAGCTTTGGTTGACATTCTAATGAGGCAGGAGCCAGATGAATCGCCAGTGCCTTCCCGTAGTGCTGTTCATTAGAGGCTGGAGGGAGGCGCCAGGGCTGCTCCGGGCATGCCCAGCCTGACATGGCCATTAAGAAGCTCTGCAGCTGTCTCCCAATCATTAGAGCCAGGCTGTGCTGCAGAAACAGAAACTGCTCAAAACCTGTCCAGGTTCCAGAGTGTTTGATCTCCCAGGACCTTCTCCTCATGTCTTTATGTCCATGGAATGAGGTTCATTACCATTCAAAAACACCAGCTTGCTCTGTTAGTGGTGATATGGGCTATCAGTCAACCAAGAAGGATGTGAAAATACATCAGACAGACTTTACATAAACAAGCAGATTTTACATATGCCTCCTTCCTGTTAAAGTGACTTCAGAAATCACTAGGAAAAGAAATCTATTGGATGGGATGCTGAGGAGTGGCCTGGAGGTGGTATGAGGTGCAAATATCTGTGCATAAGGCTGGGCGAGGTGCCTCACGCCTGGCCTGTAATCCTAGCACTCTGAGAGGCCAGGATGGGTAAATTACTTGAGTTCAGGAGTTCAAGATCAGCCCAAACAAGAGCGAGTTCTATTTCCTAAAAATAGAAAATTTAGCCAAGCCTTGTGGCAGTCACCTGAGTCCCAGCTACTTGGGAGGGTGAGGCAAGAGGATTGCCTGAGCTCAGGACTTTGAGGTTGCTGTGAGCTATGATGCTACAGCACTCTATCCATGATAACAGAGTGAGACTCTGTCTCAAAGGAAAAAAAAAAAAAATATATATATATAGATATACAGACTGCTATGTAGCAATGAACACGATAATGACAATAATCTGTGGCTACACTGTGCAATGAACTTCAGACGCTTTACTCATCTTCAGCTATGCTGAGCCTGCTGATTAAGCACAAATGGAAATTTCATTGATACCCCATCCATTTTAAGTTCTACAGTCTAAGCATAGTCAATATCCTCCCACAATTTTTGGAACTCCTTTTGCCTACCAATCTCAGGGGCCCCTCTGCCCACACTCACGCAGGTGTGTCTGCTGTCTTTGGTTCACCAAACTCCCAACGCCAACCAAGACACAGAAATTGGCTATTGACCACTTTCAAAAGACATCCAATCACATTAACCATCTTGGAATTCTAACTTTACTAAGATTTGTACAACATATCTCTCTCTCTCTCTCTCTCTCTCTCTCTCTCTCTCTCTCTCTGTCTTGCTTCATCTACTTCTCTCTTCACCCACTCACTCCTGGATATTTTTCCTTTCTCTTCCTTATAAAGGCACTTCTAAAACAAGATAGGTCTCTGCAATAGGGAATATTTTGTTATCTATCAAGAGAATAAAATGTTCTCCATCTTGGTACACAGAGATGGCCTCACTTAATTCATCTGATAACTCTATGCAGGAATTGCTATCATTCTCATTTTACATTAAGAACAACAATGACACCCACCCGCCAAGGTTCAGAAAGTCTGAGTAACTTGCCACAATTCACAGACATAGAGGGAGTACCAGGAAATTCTCAAATGATAATATTTACTTAATTTTTGTTTGGTTGTTTTTAAGGACAAGGTTTGTCCCTGTTGCCCATTCTGACCTCAAGCTCCTGGGCTCATGTGATCCTTCCACCTCAACCTCCTAAAAAACTGGGACTCCAGTATATATTTAATTTTCTGATGAATGAGGATTTATTGGGTAGCATTCAACTTTACTACCATACTAGTCTTCTGCTGCTGCTTCAACAAATGACCCCAAACTGAATGTTGTATGGCAACCAGATTTATTTCCCAAACCTATTTGAAGGTTGAGTTTTTTTTTTAATAAAATATCTTTCAACACTTTCATTCTGGAAATGCTTCCCTATATCAAGTGGGAGAATAAAATGTCTTAGAAGAAAACAAAGCCTCACACTTGAAAACTGGAAAGATAGTTCTCACGAGGAGAGGATAGCATCTGAAGTAAGCCATGTCTAAAGTTGAACAAGTCATCAAGCAAAAATAAGTTAAAAAATAGCTTACAGGCTGGGCACAGTGGCTCAAGCCTGTAATGCCAGCACTCTGGGAGTCTGAGGCAGGTGGATTGCCTGAGCTCACAGGTTCAAGACCAGCCTGAGCCAGAGTGAGATCTCCTATCTAAAACTAGCCGGGCATTGTGGTGGGTGCCCTTAGTCCTAGTTACCTGGGAAGCTGAGGCAAGAGAATTGCTTATGCTCAAGAATTTGAGGTTGCTGTGACCTATGGTGCCATGGCACTCTACCAAGGGTGACAAAGTGAGACTCTGTCTGAAAAAAATGAAAGAAAGGAAATAAGGAAAGAAAGAAAATAGCTTACAGAATTTATGGACTTCAAAACCAAAAACTAAAAATTTGCTAAAGGAATCGATGATATCACGGCTAGTGAGTCAAGGCCATTTCTTGATAGTCACTCTTCTAAAAGTGAACTCCAGGGGAAAAGGTGATGAGGAGGGTTAATGCATTATTTTCTCTCCAGTAATGACAATTTTGGGGATTCCTGCTACAAAATTTTCTTTCAAGCAGAGAAGTTGAAATGATTAGATTACAAGTGGCAAATAAATAGCATCTAGATCTCATTGACAAAATAGGTCAGAATCACCAGAGTCAGTTGATCACATCCAAGAATTGAACTGGAAGGCACTCTGATCAACATTAGGACCTACAATCCTCTGTACAGGCCAGGGGGGTTGGCCAGTATAAGTCTTAGCTCCAGAAATGTTCTCAAGGACCTCTTGGCCACTCTGGACTGGTGACCTGATAGTTTGGCTAACATGCAGACAAAAAAAAAAAAAAAAAAAAAAAGACAAAATAATTTAAGGTAATATGATAAATGATGGTGTTAACCCATCAGAGTACTGTGGAGGAGGAGGGTAAGATTAATACATGGACAAGAAGGATCTGAGAATATAAGTCTGAAAATTTCATTATGAACCTTTTTTAAGGTTGTATAATAAAAGGTCTTTAAATTTTTCCTTTATATGTTTTAGAAATGTGACAAAGATTCAGGGATAAACAAATATATCTTAGGAGAGAGATTTGTTGACACTGGGGCCTCCAGGGATTCAGGCAGGACATACCATGTTTTGTTGCTATAAATGATATAGGAATAAAAGCACACAGGGAAATCTTCAGCCTTTCATTTGCTAATAAAACTTTCAGGGTGAAATGCTGATTTCAAGGTAATATAAAACAGAAGTCCTGAAGACTTTGGATGGGCAAGAGGAAAAACTAAAATAAAGTTATTTGGAAAACATTTACTGAGTGCCTGCTGTGTATGAGGAATTGCTAGAGTTGATTTGGGGACACTTGGATATGACTTCTGATCTCACAGAACAGCACAATCTGCAGGGGGACACAACTGTGCATATGAAATTCTGCAGAGAATGAAGAGCTAGAGGGCGCTGCTGAGTGATCAGACTGATTTTCAGTAGAAGTGGAAAATTGAAAATTCTGATGAGAACGGCAGATCTAGTTTTAGATCTCTAAGTGTTCTTCAAACATCTTTCCAAAAAGAATGTATTAATTTACATTCCCACCAGCAGTGTAGAAGTGTTCCCTTTTCTCCACATCCACGCCAACATCTCTGGTCTTGGGATTTTGTGATGTGCGCTAATCTTACTGGAGTTAGATGATATCTCAAAGTAGTTTTGATTTGCATTTCTCTGATGATTAAAGATGATGAGCATTTTTTCATATGTCTGTAGGCCGCAGACCTGTCTTCTTCAGACAAGTTTCTCCTCAGATCCCTTGCCCAGCCTGTGATGGGATCTGCCATTCAATCCTGTAATTCCTCTACTAGGCATATGCCCAGAAGACCAGAAATCTCACCATAACAAAGATATTTGTACTAGAATGTTTATTGCAGCCCTATTCATAATTGCTAAATCATGGAAAAAACCCAAGAGCCCATCAATCCATGAATGGATTAACAAATTGTGGTATATGTACACCATGGAATATTATGCAGCCTTAAAGAAAGATGGAGACTTTATCTCTTTCATATTTACGTGGATGGAGCTGGAACATATTCTCCTTAGTAAAGTATCTCAAGAATGGGAGAAAAAGTATCCAATGTACTCAGCCCTACTATGAAACTAATTTATGGCTTTCACATGAAAGCTATAACCCAGTTACAACCTAAGAATAAGGGGAAGGGGGAAAGGGAGGGGAGGGAGGGGGGAAGAGGGAGAGTGGTTGGTGGGATTACACCTGCAGCGCATCTTACAAGGACATATCTGAAACTTAGTAAATGTGGAATGTAAATGTCTTAGCACAATAACTAAGAAAATGCCTGGAAGGCTATGTAAATGTCTTAGCACAATAACTAAGATAATGCCTGGAAGGCTATGTTAACCAAAGTGATGAAAATGTGTCAAATCGTCTATGCAACTAGTGTATGGTGCCCCATGATGACATTAATGTACACAGCTATGATTTAATTTAAAAAAATTTTGATGAGATTTTAGTGTTGTAACTGGAGGGGCTGACATAAAATCTCATCCTAGGGATTTACTGAAAGAGAAGTCAGTAGTAAGAATTCATCTCTTTGGCCAACTTCCTAGGAAGTTGTTAGGAACCACAGAGGGAGTTTATAATCCTCTAACAGTAATTCACAACACTGATGCATGTCAAACTCACTGGGGTGCTTATAAAAACAGGTGAGGCATAGATACTGGAACCCATTCTCAGAGGTTTTTGTTTCATTAGCCCAGTAGGGCCTGGGAATGAGTGCATTTTACAAAGCTCTTCAGGTGATTCTAATGTACAACCAGTACACAGAGGAAATGTCTTAAAGAATCAGATGAATAAGATGTCCAACCTTGGGTAAGTTACATAATTGCTCTAAATCTTAGTCTCCTCTGTAAACATAGTGGATAGTACTTTCTTGTGAGGTTGTCTTCAGATAGGTTCTGGCACATAATCTGCACTCACTAATTACACTATAATTTCTGTTCTTCCCACGTGAGAGACTAAGGGTGAATTGTCAAGACCCTGGACTCCAGGGCCAGTGCCCATAGTGTGAGTCTTGGTTCTGCCACTTACAAACTCTGTGACCTTGAAGAAGCTGCCTCCCTGTGCCTGTGGCTCCTCATCTATAAAATGAAAGCAATAGTTATTATGAGGATCAAATAAAATGAGGATTAAATGTGTCTGGCCCCAAAGCACATAGCCCTAATCTAATCATAAGGACACGTCAAGCAAAACACCCTACCAAATACCTGATGTATACTCTTCCTAAATGTCAGTGTCATGAAATAAAAAAGAAATATATGGGAAATAACTCAGATTAAAGGGAACTAAAAGAGATACAACTGAATGCAATAAATGTTCTTGAATTTTCTTTTGGCATTAAAGACCTTATTGTGATACTTGATGATATCTAGATAGTAAGGTCTGTTATATTACAGCAGAGTGTTGTAATCATGTTAATTTCTGAATTTCAATAATTGTACTGTGCTTGTGGGAATGAATATTTTGTTTTTAGGCAATATGCATGCGGGTATTTAGTTAGGAATACAAGAACATTCTGTCTGAAGTGAATTCTGAGAGAGATGGACAGAGAGAAAACAAAGCACATATAGTAAAACACAAATGTTAGGGAATTCTGGGTGAAGGAGAACCAGGAATTCTCTGTCTCATTCTTACAACTTTTCCTGCAAATCAGAAATTATGTCAAAATAAGTAATTTTTTAAAATATGCTCCTGGCCCTGGCACATATTAAATATTATATGAGAGATGGATAAATACATATGTGTCAAGTAAAAGTAGTTATGAAGAAAATTCTTCTAGAGAGACATGAGTAGTGACTCAAGCCCCACTGAAGCACAATGTGCGCAAGTTCAAATTAATCAAGACCCTTCCATAGGTGCCATTCTAGACACTTCACAGAAACTCAGTCCCAGATTGGACTCACGTATGTCTATGATAACAGCAAGTCTTTCTTCTACTTGCACCCCAAAGCCCCTGGTTAATGATCTATTAGCTGTTGGGAAGTAAACTTAGGGGTCACAGTGGGGCCTGGGGATGAAGCAGGGCCTGGAACACCAAAGATTGTCAAGTTCACAGAGTTAGTCCTCTGGTTATGATGGACTCAGAGGCAAATGGGGCAGATTCCAGAGCCCAGATCTGATGGCCTGGGGAGCAAATCAGAGCAGAGAGGAGTGTGGGGAGCAAATTCCCACAGACAAAGCTCAGCTTCCCGAACACTTGCTTGCTATCTATCTATTATCTATCTATGTATCTATCTATCTTAGTAGTATAATTTTATTCCTAAACATATTATTATAAAACTGATGCTGCTAATTTTAAAATATTCAGATAGTTCATAAAAACCTTTCCAATAAGATTAAATCACTCAAAAAAATACCACCACATAGAAATATTTCTCTTCTCCTGTGAGTGGACAGAGAGCCCGGCAGTTTTCACTTCATGAATATCCACATATGCAGATTTGTGTGTACAAAGCTGCATGAATTGACTGATGTCTTACATACCAAGCAGCACCTGTCACTCCACTGTGTGTCACAGACACGCCTCCACAGTGTGAACAGTCAGTCTAATCTTATGATTTACTGGCTACGTGGTCCCATTGGGTGGATGAGCCACCATTTATTCAATCAGTCCCAGCTGTTTTGTAATATCTAAGAACCCCAGAGATGAATGTGCTTGGGCATATATCTTTGGGTCCTCATGGGATTTGGAAAGTTTCTGCAACTAAGTGAAAGGGCTGGAGGTATTTGAAAGCTCTTGTGCTACCTAGCATCAGTCTGCCTTCTACACCTACATCTCCAACAATGAGTGCTCATGTCCTCAAGCCCATGATAAAATATTTTCCCCTACTTTTGGATTTTTGCCAACCTAATAAGGAAATAAAATGGAATCTCACAGTTTAAATTTGCATTTCTTTTCTTATATTCAGGATAAACATATCTTATAGCATTTAGTAGCTATGAACCTTCAAGTTTTCACTGTTTTGAAGGCAAAACTCATGCTCAATATGCTATCCCTTTAAACTTTAAAAAGCTTATAAACTTATATTTTCTAGGCTTCAGAATTCATCCCTCCAATTTTTTTTTTTTTTTTTTTTTTTTTTTTTTTTTTTTTTTTTCATTTGTCAATGTCTCTGTGAAGGGTACAGGAAAATCCAGAAACAATCTTTGAAGGGACAGATTTTGGAACCAGACTGCCAAGTTTAAATATTGCCTTTGTAATTTACTAGTTGTTCCCTATTTTCTCATCTATAATGTAGCATCATAATACTGACCTCATGGGATTACTGTGAGAATTAGAGTTAATTTATGTAAAGTACTTGGAACATTATCTCAAAGATATTAAGTCCCTTAAACATGTTAACTCTAGTATTTTCCCACAGAGCTTTTCCAGGTAAGACTTTGTTCTTGATTCTCAGAATAGTAGAGAATGTGCTAATACAATATTGAGTGTTAGTACTTAAAAAATTTCCATCCCAGTATTAAAAAAACAGACTGTGATGTTTTGTTTTGTTTTTAGAAATCTGAGAAATTCAAAATCTGAGAAAGGCAAAATCTCAGATAAATCTGTGCAAAGAAACACTATCTCAGTGTTTATTAAATAAAACCCTATTTATTTAATTCTAGAATAATAAAACATAAAACCCTCCCACACCCACAAATATATTGACACTTTTATTATTAAAGATATAATCTTCATTGGCTTATTGTAAGAAAGTTATATTGAGTTGTCATTTCCTTGAGTAAAGAAGGAAAAATTAATATGCAAAGATTGGTGAGGATTTTCTTATGCCAATCCCTTTTTTCTTTTAAAGTTATGTACATTTCTTTGGCTTTTGATTTCAAAGCAATACTATAGGCTTCCCATCCTGTTTTTATTGATGAAAGTATTTTTCATCTGAAGGTTCACAGTACAGTGGAAGCATTGTGGCCCAGAGAAGATAAAGGTTTTGCTGATCAAGCTAACGCATAAATTAAGGTCTGAGGGGGAAAAATGTGGACATTCCCTTGTTCCAGAATGAGTTCTGCCCTCTGTAAGGTGCAGAGCTGACATGCAATGGTGTCACCTGTTGGAAGGTGGCCATTCTGATATGCTCGGGTCCCTGCCATGTTCTGTGAGTACAAGAGCTTGTGAGAAGGAGTCAGAGTGCAATAATAAGAGAAAGAAAAGGAAAGTGATATTGGGAGGAAAGGTGGATTAAAAGCAAGGCCAAAGGTATATCCAGCTTTTCTTAGACAAGAGAAGAGATGAGAGGAGCAAAGGGAAAGGAGACGGATACACAATGAAAGCATCTGGGAGAAGCCAGGCTCGCTGTGGAAATCTGCTAGCAGCAGAAGGCAGGCTGAGCACATCACATTTCTGCACAGAGAGTATGTGTCCTCCATTGCACTCATGAAAGATCTAACTGTCCCCTGATGAGATCTTGGGACTCACCTTTATGAGCAGATTACTTTTTTTTTTTTGCAGTTTTTGGCCAGGGCTGGGTTTGAACCCACCACCTCCAGCAGCTGGGGCCAGCCCTACCCCTTTGAGCCACAGGCACCGCCCTGAGCAGATTACTTTTTAAACTTAAGAAACATGTTAAACTTAACTATAATGTTTAAAGTGAGATTTTTTTTCTTTCCTAACATAAAAAATACATTTTATTGAAATAAAATGCAATAGGATAAAAAATATATGTGATGGAATATTTTAATTGAGAAACCTCAGACATGGTCTCTGCATGGGCCAGTAGTGAATCCAAGCCCAAATGTGTTTGCTGGGAAATGCATTCAGTGACCACTAGTCAGGTATTAAATTTCTTTCAGAATCAATAATCCTTTGCATATAATTTTTAAAAATTATATTCACCTTAAAGCAATTTAGACATGAAGAACTTAAAAAATATACACAGCCTAAATTTCATGGAAGTCTACAATATCTACTTCTAGAGATCAGAGGAAACATTTTATAATTTCAAAGCGAAGACTTTGAAAGATGGTAGTATCTCTTAATTCTTTCTTTCTTTCTTTCTTTCTTTCTTTCTTTCTTTCTTTCTTTCTTTCTTTCTTTCTTTTTGAGACAGAGTCTCACTATGTTGCCCTTGGTAGAGTGCCATGGTGTCACAGCTTGCAGCAACCTCAAACTCTCGGGCTTAAGTGTTTATCTCAGCCTCCCAGGTAGCTGGGACTATAGGCACCTGCCACAACTCCCAGCTCTTTTTAAAGATGGGGTGTCAGGGGAAGGAGGTAAGATGGCTAACTGGAGCCAGCTTTCCACAGAGGCTCCTTCCAGAAGGAGAGTTAAAGGACAGAAGTTTATCAAATAAGCTGATGGTTTGGAGCTGAGCCAAGAGAGAAGATTGAAGAGTGCACATCATCCCTGCTGAGGCAAACTGCAACCTCAATAGGTACAAAACCCATTGCAAAGTGGATGGGAGTCCTCTTCCCTATGAGAATAGCTCACAGTGTACTTTCTACAAACAAGTGAGCAGAGTTAAGATCTCTTCTTTTTTTTTTTTTTTTTCTACAGGAGAGAGCCACTAAAAACCAGATCTCCATTCCCAGAGAGGATCCACTAGAGTGTCATGGCACTCTCCTGCCAGGCATAAAACTGAACATATACTCTACCTGCAATTCTGAAGTTCCAGCACTCTCTTCCACTCCCACCCTGAGGTCTGGAAGCCTGTCCTCCTCACAGTCCAGACTCTTGGGCATTTTCTTGAGAGGTATAGGCAAGGCATGGGCTGTTACAAATCTGTGCTGAATCACAGGCATGGGTATAAAGAGGGGACTGTGGAGTGAGGGAGCCAAGCAGGAGAAAGAAAAACAGTGCCTCATGGCACAGGGCAGCAGTGGTGGCTGTAATGGCAGGAACAATAGGGCTCACAGCCCTGGGGGTATTTTGGAGAAACACTTTTCATGTCTCTTAGCAACCTGGGAGAGCCAAGCCTCTACTTCAGTGGAAGCACGGAAATGCAGGCCCCATGAGCAAAGGGTATGCCTGAGGTGGTACCTGCCAGGATGGGGTGTGGTGGGAATGGAGACCAGAATATGCACGTGCAGAGGCAGCAGACTCCCAAGGCAGGGATGAATTAGAATTGCTGTTTTTGTGAGCCCAAGATGCACCCAGCCACCAGTGGAGCATAGCTGAAACTAAAGCAGGTATGACAGCAGCATCAGCTCTGGGAGAGACAGGAACTGAGAGCCCTTTGTGAGCTCTAACCACACCTGCCCCAACACAGAATGCAGTGGAGACAGAGATGCCAGCTCCTTGAGAACTGGTGCAGCGGCAGTAGAACAGAGCGAGGCTGAGTTGCAGTTTCTGTGAACTTAAACAGTGCCTTGACCATAGTGGAATAAAGCTAGGACAGAAAGGCAAATTCTGTGAGAATACAAGTGGCAGCAACATCAACCTGGGGCAGGACTGGAACTAAGTGACACTCCCCAGCTTCTATGAAGCATCTAAGATAATCAGGCTTCAGGTCCCCCTGCCAGCTGGTGACAGAGTGTGGTGGCCTGGCCAAGGAGACATAGGTCTCCCTGTGACTCAGGCAGGTGAAAACCCCTGCCATATCTGCTCATTTGAGGGAACTTGGTCCTGAGGGGTGACCAGTGACTGGGTGTCACAGAAGTGCAAGGTGGAGAAGGAGGCATCAATCTCCCCAGACTAACTAATTTGCTGGGTGCCCTGCTGACTCCACTGTGCACTGAAGCAAGCCACACTTGAGCTGCCAGAGACTCCTGCTATCTAGTTGCTGGAGACCTTTTGAACTCTCCCACTTGAGACTTGATGCTGACTGTGACAATTGATTTGGAACTCTGGACCTGGGCCAATCACCCGAGGACCATCCAAAATAGTATCCTGGTTGTGTTGTTCTGGGAAGGTTTTTTTTTGCATGACAGGAGATGTGAAAGAATAGCAGCTTTGCTGTGGGTATAAGCTTGTTCTTGTAATTATTAAGGGTAAACAAGAAACAGACTCTTACAGGGTGCACAACTTCAGAGAATTGGTTTGTGGAATTTTAACTCCAGGTAAGCTAACTCTGCACATGTCCCAGGGGAGCCCAGGTCCCTTAAGCCTCTGTAAGAATAGCAAGCCATTTTAAACTCACACTGAGTTCACTTAGTGTGCTTGATGTAGGATATATTTATTTCTAAATATTATCCTACAGGTTTGATTTTCCTTTTCCAGTTGTTGCCCATAGGAGGTGGCATATCTTAGTTGTTTGTAGTTCTCCACAGCTGAGACTTCAACCCAGAGTCACTGATTCACTAGGATTCGACAGAGACCAAATGAATATAAGACAGAGCCACCCAGCCACACCACACCAAGCAAGTCCCCAGTGTCTCAGGCTGTAGTACTGTACAGGTCCTTTGCAACGCTATAGGGGAAAAGATGTAGTCACCAGTCCCAGCTCTTTGGTAAAGGGCTGGTTAATCACTACTTCAGGACCCTTCAATCCAATTTAACCTTACCTGCTCATCTAGTCAAATGGTGAAAAATAATCCTGGTACAGAATCAGTGGAAAAAACTCTGGCAACATGAATAATCAGAGTAGATCAACTCCCCCAAGGAATGACAAGGTGGACACACCAGAAGATCTCATTCATAAACAAATGGATGATATCAGAAATCAAGTTTAGAATGTGTATGACAAATAAGATTAATAGAATGGAAGTAAAGTTGAAATTATAAATTCTAAAAATAATTCAAAAGTAGTCTCAAAAATTCAATTAATTCAAAGACAAAATCACCAAAGATTTTGACACATTGAGAAAAGTATATGCAGCTTCAAGATATGAGAAATACAGTTGAATCCCTTGGCAACAGAATGGAGCAAGCAGAAGAAAGGATTTCTGACATTGAAGACAAAGCTTTTGAATGGTTCCAAATGCTCAAAGAGGAAGAGAAGTAGAGCAAAAATGGATCATGGTCTCAGAGCACTGTGGGGTAATTCCAAAAAAACTAATATTCACCTATAGGAAATCCTATAGGAGAAGGGGTTGCTTCAAAAGGCCCAGATGTTCTACTCCAAGAGATAATCAAGCAGAACTCCCAAACATGGCAAGAGATTCTGAAATTCAGATAGCAGATAGTTTCAGAAACCCAGCACAACTCAATCCAAATAAAACATCTCCCAGACACATTATAATTAACTTCACCAAAGTTACTATGAAGGAGAAAATTTTGCAAGGAGCTAGATGTAAGAAAACCATAACCTACAAGAGGAAAAATTTTAGAAGGACTGCAGATCTCTCTGCAGAAACTTTTCAAGCAAGAAGATGGTCATCAACCTTTAACCTCCTAAAACAAAATAACTTTCAACCCCAATCCAGTATCCAGCTAAACAGAGTTTCATTTATGATGGAGAAATTAAATAGTTTAATGACATTCACATGTTGAAGAAATTTGCCATAACTAAACCAGCTCTCCAGGATATTCTCAGACCTATCCTCAACAATGAGAAGCAAAATGCCCAGCCAACTTATATGCAGTTAGAAGAAATAGATGTTAAAGATGCTCTAGTACAAACCACTAATTTTACTGAGAAGAAACCCAGGACCATGAAGAGTTTCTAGGCCTGGGACTCACACAGCCTGGGATGGACTCTTAGTTATTGACTAGGAAGCTCTTTAACTCTCTCAGCCTAAGTTGACTTGTTTGTGATAAAACATAATTGTAAGGAACTTACAATGTTATTGTGGAGCTTTAGTGTCACTAAGCATGTGAAGTGTCCAGTATGCAGTATGACACATTTTAATTCTTGCACAAGGTCACCTAGTTAGTTAGGGGTAGTGTGGTGTAAAAGGATGCTACCCATTTTAACACCTGAAATGCTGAGAAAATGAATACATATAAATAACTCCCGGTGCAATGGTCCAGAATATCTGGGAAGAATGAGAAAGATAACCTCCTCTTCCCTCATTGAATCAGAATGAATAGAGGCCTTCCCACAGGAACATCAGAGGAGTCAGAATTCTGCTGGGGAATAGGGAAGAATCTACTTAACTGAGCAGCTTACTTAATGCCAACAATAGCGGTTTTCCATGTTAGAGTAGGAGGAACACATGGGGTTCATGAGGAGCTAGGCTGACTGAATAGTTATCAGAGGCTGATGGTTAAGAGCTATATAAAGTCAAAAGTAACTTCAGGTTCAATTTTTATTAACTCCTATAAAGGATCTTCTCTTTATCTGGAACTAGTGAGTAAGCTGGTTTTTAATCCTCCCATCTTAAAGCCACTTGTCCAGGGTAGTTAATAACTAGAATTGAGATGGAGTCTTTATAGCCACGAGGGTATATTACTGACTCATTCATTATTCATGCATTCATTCTAAAAGCATTTATTAGTAATTACCACTTGCAAAAAAAAAAAAAAAAAAAACAGGTAAGGAATGACACATAACAGTGCACAAGATAAAATCTTTTTCCTCCAGGACCTGACCTGGAGGCAGAGGACACCAACATGTGTAATCTGTTCTGAATTTTTCATCCTTCAACATCTGGGCTGTTTTGGGAGAGGGTGTATTATAAGAGTTACCATATAGGTTTATGTTCAAATCTGAATCTAACTTGTTTTTCATGGAGTAGTTGCAGTTTGACAGTCAAGAGCTAATATTACAGTGCTGTTCCGTGAGGCATCTAGGAAGCTAGAATCCCTCCATGTTGACACACTGCCATTACTTAGTGCTTAAATTATGTCACACTTTAAACAGTCAGATGGAAAAAGAAGGAAAGAAAGACACAGTCTTCTCCATTGATGGACACATCTAGGAAACTGCATATAACTTACTGACTTTAATTTAATCCTATGGGCAAGCCTAGTTGCAAGGGATTCTGAAGAGTATAGAAATCATCTGCCCAACCAAACATCAGAGTTCTGGAACCCAAACAAGCCAAACCAAACTATCCTTCATTCAAAGGACATCATGTACCCAACCAAAGACCAGAGTTCTGTTATTGACCAAGAGAGGAGCCAGTAGCAGTCTCTGCAACAGGGCATGGGGTGCTGTGAACTGCCTGTGACCTCCCTTTCCACTCACAGCCCCTTAGCCCCTTCCTAACATGTCTCCACATACCCTTAGCACACTCTCCTCTCCCGGCCTTCCCAGAAGTTCCAGAGGTCAGAAAATGTATTGAACTGCCTACAAAATCTGAATTTTCCTAAAGTTCAGGAAAAAAACAAACAACAACAAGAAATAAGACTTTATGCACTGCAGCTTCTAACCTTGAACTGCTGCCTTCCCCCCCCCCCCCGGCACCGCCCTTCCCAGCCTCTACAGAAAAAATCTTCTCCTGAGCATCTGGGGACCCCCTCCTTCCCCATAGGAGAGGATCTGGTCATATCATTACTATCTGGGTTTCTCTCTCTCCCTGCAATAGATGCTGGAATCCAAGAATCACATTTCACCAAGTCTTAGTTACAAAGGGTGGAAATGAGGGTGGTCCCCAAAACAAGACTCAGAGTGGCCTTTGACACACCTTGGGGGTGTGCCTGACAAAGTCTGTCTTCTGAGTGTTCACTGGCTCATCATGACTCATCCCACCCCCACCCAACACACACACAAACACACACTTCTTCACTTGCCACTTTCCAAGGAAAAACCTGAGATGTCACAGACTAACCAGATTATGACAGGCACCACAGACATGTGTGTGTCTTCCTAAAAGCACAGAGTGACTGGAGCAGCCTGGAGGGTGAGTGTGAGCCTCGTCCTCACAGGGCAGCCAGCACTCAGCTCCAGTGGGTTTCAATCCTGTGGGCTCCATGTTTTTGTGTCCTAATTTTCTTTTTTTATCAAGGAAGCTGGAAATTTATAGTTTTATTTAGATAAAAAGTATAGATTTTCGAAATGTTGCTACCCAATTAAAAAAGGTAAATACTGTGTAACAAATCTAATGGGTTGTATGTAGTATAAATCCAACCAATGAACCTCAATTTGAAACTTCTCTGGGAAGTGCTGAAGGAAATGCTTCCCTGCATACCACCAAGTGGCGTTTAGCATCATGTTCCAGAGCATGTCCCTCCCTTCCCTTCTCCACTTTCACATTGCACCTACTGGAGTTGAGTTACAATGAGCAAATAGCATAAGGCACCATTTCTAGTTTTGCACCCATTAAGGCTGCTCCTTCCACTGCAATGCTGCTGGCAGATGCTATTAACCAGCAAACATCTGATTCAATTCCTGGATAAGACACTGCAGTCCTCCTTGGTCTCTGTCTAGGGAAGGGTCAATTCTGTTTTTCTCATTGGCTCAGGTTGTTGCAGCACAGAGGGGAGAGCAACCTGGCAGTTGTGTGTCGTCAGCATTCCAGATTCAGCCCTAGGAGTGTCCTTTGCCTTTTCTGTGGCTCCTACTTGCACTGGCTTTTCTCTGGAGCCTGTATTTCCGGATATGACTTAGAATCCCTAATATGCTATTCTGACAGAGACTTTATCCTAAGGCAATAGGAAACAGTGGGAGATTATTAAATAGGAGAGTGACACAAAAACTAAAGTGAGTTTGGAAATTGTTAGAGTTAGAGTAGAAGAGAAACTGGAGTCAGGGAGCCCAATTAGGGTTGTTTACAATAGGACAGGTGTTGAGACAGTGAAGTGGGTAAGTGGCAGTGCAGACAGAGAGTTGAGAGCAGAGAGGAAAATAATGTGGGGATTGGATCTACAATTCATGCAACTGTTTTAAAAAAGAGATCAGAGTTTCTAGTCTGGGTGACTAGGATGATGGTTGTCACAGAAACAAACCAAATTATGAGCAATATGTGTTTGCTTGCTTGTTAAATTTTTATGTTGGATTTTCTTCCCTTAAAATTTTCAGTACGGGCAATTGATATTAACAATGTTTTCTATTGGTTTGTAATTTTCATTCCCCTAGAACCCAAGGGCTTTGTAAACACTATCTCATTAATCCTCCTGTGAGGTGGATGGCAGGGATTTACAAGACCAAGTACACCGAAGATGGCTTTTTAGAAAAGTTTATTTATTTATTATTATTTTTAATTTTTGAGTATCTCTCACATGCTCACTAAAATCTCTTAGCTTCTCAGTAGCAATTAGTAGAGATCAGGCTTGGCATGTCGAGTTCCCATTCTTATCAATAGGTTCTAATTGAGAACATGTGTTCCTTTCAGTCGGATTATTATCTGGCTGATTACAATAAAGAATACGAGAGATGGCATCTGGCAGTTTTTCCTGATATCCATCCCTCAGTCCTGTCTTCCTTTATAGCTGCTTTCATTTAGCATGTGACCCACTGAGACAGAGGAATGTGGGCACAATGAACAGCACTGGCTCTGATGGCCTCGGGGATTATCACCAGGGCCTTTGCATTGTTAGCCAAGCACTAGGTGCTAACTCCATTTATCTATTGCTCTGTGAAACATTATCCCAAACTGATTGGCTAAAAGCATTCATCTGTGGTTTAAACAGTGTTTGAGAAGTGTAGTTTATAACTGCTCCAGGCAGTGTTAGCCGGGAAGGGTTGGCTGGGACTGGAGGCTCGACTTCCAAAATGACTGTCGCATGTGGTTGGCAAGGACATCCTGGCTGTCACATGGAAACTCAGCTGGAGGCATGGGCCAAGGACTTCATTCTGTCCTCTGATTGGTCAATTCATAAGTAGCTGGCTTGGGCTTCCTTGTAGCGGGAACACCTGATGCCAAAAGCAAAAGTTCCCAGAGACAGAAAATGGGAGTTACAAGTCCCTGGAGACTCAGGTCAGTAAGTTGTCATTGGGTCCCTTCTTATTGCCTTTATTTATCGGCCAAAAGTAGTCATGGGAGCCTGTCCAGATTCAAAGGGAACAAAATGACAAAGACAATGTGGCCAAATTTAATCTGCCCTCCATGGGGCATTATAGCAGATTAATTTACACATTTTGAATGAAGGATAGTTTGGTTTGGCTTCTTTGAGTTCCAGAGGAGTATATTAAAACTGCACCAGTAGCCAATAATTCTGGATTCTAAATAATTTTTAAATAGATTTGTTTTTCCTTTCCTAAAACCTCTCTAAATATTGATTTGTTATTTATCTCTGATCCTTCTTTCTTCTCAGGTGATTTTTTTATCTCTGATTATGTGGCCTGTCCCCATTCTTGTAGCCTGGTGGCCATCACTTCTTTAAAGTTCTTGGATTCCCCAACTGGACAATGTGTCCCCTCTGGGTGCTCCTGTAGTTTTTAGGTGCGACTTATCAAAAGTGTTTTCACAATGTATTGAAATCTGCCTGCTGGTTTGGGCTTCCTCTCTACACTGCAAGGGTCCCTAGGCACAGGAAATCTATTTTTTCCATTTGGTGTTCCTAGCACAGAAGATTTTTCCTCGTTAGTAGACGGATACTCAAAGCACATCTGTTGCATGGCTGATTCACATTCTACCCTATACTGTTGGGTTCCTGAACTGCTCCCCAATTATAATTGACCTTTGCATGTCATTTGTTGCTGTCAGAACTCACCCACCTTCTGAGTTTGAGCCTCTCCATTTCTTATTCAGAGGGACTGGAATTTCAGTGATGGCAAAGTTGAAAAAAGAAAGGAAGTATCGCTGATGTGGTAGGAGAGAAGTCAAACTGTGTTAAAGATGATTCCTTCCGTGATGAGTGTGCTAAGACTACATTTTGCAGGGAACTTCTCTGCGATTTTCTATGTAAAGAGAAGCTGTATAAAGAAGGAAGGACATTAGCCATGCCTCATTCATCTCCATTGCTCCCCTGGACATTTGGAAGTAGGATATATAAGCCAGTCTCTAAATTGATAACAGGTGTCTGATTCCAAACAAGTGTCACCAATCTTGCCCTTAATACATTATGGCAGAACATGATGGAACATTACTAGAGTGCAGTGGTGCACATTTGAAAAAAGAAAGAACAGGATATTTAGTAATGCTGTCTTAGTTGAATTTAAAATGGTTATTAATCTTACTTCATAGGACCAGGATCAGATGAACCAATGGAATCTTGTATTACAAGCTGTGGGTGAAGCAGATTGTCTTCTATTTTAGACCGTGAGGGAAGACATTGATCATCATTCGCTGAGGGGTTCTTGCTCAGTATGAAGAGGCCCTGACTGGGAGATTGAAGCCTCTATGGGGTGATGTCACTACGCCTTTTGCTTCTATTCAATTTATTTTTTTATTTATTTATTTTTTTTGAATTTATTTATTTTTTTATTGTGGAGAAGGGGCAGGGAAAGAAGGCAGGGGAAGAGGTGAGTGACAGGGTTGGGCCAGTGGCATGGTACCACATTGGCTGTATCTAGGTAGAGGCAGTTTCAGGCCGGGCCTTGCTGAGTCGTTGCTACACGGAAGTAGCTGGATGGATCTGCTTCTAGTCAGGCTTGGGAAGTTGCACTAGGCCTCAGGCACATGGCAGGGCCCAACAATTCCCTCTTGTTTTTTGTATGGCGGAAAAACATAGCCCCTGTCTTAGGTTGCCTGTTCTTGCAGTTTCAGTCTTACCCGTCATGGGGATACAAACATCAATGGTTTGGTCCCTGTCTTAGGTTGACTGAGCGCAGAGTGATCTTACCCGTCTTTGGGTACTATGAATGTACTCCACCATGCAGCCTCTCCATATCCTGTCTTAGGTTGTCAGGATGATTATTTTAGCTGTGCACCTTCTTCCTTTCATCTGCACCCCCCTCATTCAGGCTCATGATCTTTCTATTCTTCAAGGGACTCACTGAAGAGGCAGGAAGTGGTTTGACTTATCATGGTTTGAATACTGCTCCCAGATTCAATTGTAATCAGTGGTCACTTGTTGGGGGGAGTCAACTTGTTTTTCTCACCCGGCTTGGTGAGAAGGGGCACCGTGGGGGGAGGAAGCAAGTGTGAAACCTTCTGAGTTGAGTGTTTCCTTTGAGGCCATGGGCCTTGCGTTGGTGGGGAGCTTCCCTGAGATGTAACTGGGGGCAGGCCACCTGTTCACCACTGGCTGCCAGGGCTGGGGGCGGCGGAAGGAGGCCTGGGCCCTGGGCCCCAGGTTGGGCACCTAGGTCAGGGAGGACCTGTCAGTTCCACCTGGCAACAGGGACCCCCTGGAAGGGGCCAGGCATGTGTGGAGCCTCTGGAGTTTGTCTCCATCTGTTTGCATCCAAGAATCCCTGACTTTTCAGCTAATCTATGTTTTGTTCCTCTGCCCTTTTGATGGGACATGATAAAGTCCTGCTCACCACCCCTTGTTCAGGTGAGAGTGTATGTCCAGCAGTGTTCCCTTAAAAGGGACCCCCTGCAGCTGCACTTCTGCTCTCTTCCCTGAGGGTGGTTTCTCCTTTTCTTTCTCTCCTTTTTCTGATGACAATAATTTGTGAGTTGGTGGCCAAGTAGAAGTACCTCCTGGATGTGGTGAAGTCTGAGATTCCCAGAGTTTCATGGGACTCCTGATTTCAAGTAAAAGAATCACAATAACAAAAGCAACAGTAAGTCAGCAGCCAACTTTTATCACAGGCTTCATAGGTCACAGTCTCATCTAGAGACTTGACTCTGTATTCTCACTGCAGTGAGCGTGGTGCTATTGTTAGAGTTGAGGAAACCAAGACCCTGAGGGTGAAGTAAGTCACTCAAGGTCCCCAGCTAGTATGTGGGGGAGCACGATTTGAATGCAGGCATTTGGCTTCAGAGCTTGTACTCTTTAGGAGACCTGGGTAGCAGGGCCCCCTTCTGTAGACTGACTGAAGTGAGCCAGGTGGCTCCAGCTCCCTGGGAGAGCCCTCTGTCTCTGCTACCACTGCAGAGAATGTGCCTTTGTGCCAGGGGTCTGGGAAGTAACAGAGTGGGTGAGCTGGGCTGGTCCTGTGCAGGGAGCAGTGGGGATGGTGGCAAGACAGGGGAGGGGCACATGCCCTGCCACACAGAGTGGTCATCATTCTCCCCAACTGATTTTCCCACATGGGACTGTGGGCCTAGTGAAGCCAGATGTTCTGATTTTTCAAATAGGAGATATTTCTTGATTTTTAAAAGCATGAGGTCAAGCTGCTAAGTCTGCTTTGGGCCTGGATCAGCAGGAGGGGACTGCTGCCTCTATCCTAGTTGGTGGCTTCCAGCTCAGCTCTGGGCCCTGGAATTGCTTGTCAGCATGCCAGCGTCTCTCACTAGAGTGGAAGGAAATTCTTTGAGGCCCGAGACACGTCTGAAGCCTCCCTGTAGTCTCAGAACCTTGCCCAGGGTCCAGCCTAGAGTCGCAGCCCAGTAAATGGTTGTTGATGGAATGGGTCTGTGTTCCCCGTTTGTACAGATGAACAGGCACTTGCAGGGGTGCTAGAAATGCCTCACAGTCCCCCATCTCTATTCCACAGAATCTAGGAGTCCCAGTAAGGGGAAATCCTACACAGGCCTGGGCAAGAAGTCCCGGCTGATGAAGACGGTGCAGACCATGAAGGGCCATGGGAACTACCAGAACTGCCCAGTCATGAGGCCACACGCCACGCACTCCAGCTATGGCACCTACGTCACCCTGGCCCCCAAAGTCCTGGTGTTCCCAGTCTTTGTTCAGGTGAGGTTGTGTGTAGCCTCTAGGGTTCCCTCAGGAGGAAGGGAGAGAGAAGAGCACTTTTGCCCCAGAACTGAAGGATGCTGCCTCATCCGAGGCCTGAGGGAACCCTTTGGGGCTTAGAGGGAGGATGCATAGGAAAATGTAGGTCCAGGGGAGCCCAGCAGTAAGAGAGTCCTCTCCATCTTCCTCCTAACTTCCCCTTTATCTGGAAACGGGGCAGGTGAACAATAGCTGCTTGTTGTAATGTCATGGGGCTGGTTTGCTGAGGCTTCCACTTCCTGGCTCACCTAGTGGTGGTGACCGAGGGGGGGACCTTGAGGCCTGGCGCTGGTGTCATGTCTGGTCTCTTTGGTCTCTACGAACATGACTGGCCACTATTTTTTTTTTTTTTTTTGCAGTTTTTGGCTGGGGCTGGGTTTGAACCCAACACCTCCGGCACATGGGGCCGGTGCCCCACTCCTTTGAGCCACAGGTGCCATCCACATCTGGCCACTATTAGTGGCATGAGATTCATTATACCTCCCTTCTTTTTCTCCCTCTTCTTCTTCCATCTCCTCTTCTCCATTTTTCTCTCCTCTTTAAAAATAACCTTTATTGATTCCATCACCCAGATGTAACAATGTGAACATTTAGATGTCTTCTCTATGTGCACGTACACATTAAAAACGCAAAACACAACGATCTTATTCTATATTTTATATCCCATTGCCTCTGTTAAATAAAAATCATTAAAATCATTTCCTACATCATTAAATGTTCTCTGAGCCTGTGTTTTATAGAGGTTGCATGTCCCTCTATTATGTGGACATACTACATTTATTTCACCAGTTCCCTGTTCAGATAGTATGTCTCCTTTTTTTGCTATTGCAAATAACTCTATGATAGAAATCCTTATGCATAAATTGTGCTTCTGGTTATTTTGCTTGGGAGTGATTCCTATAAGTAAAATGACTGGGGTCATGGGCTGTACGCATTTTGAAGGCTCCTTAACTTACAGACAGAAATGTTCCAGAAAGATCCTATTGCTTCATCCTCTTATTAGCAGCATGGAGGTGACATGGCCCTTAGGGCTTTGTTTCTGACCATGCTTTTCTCTTCTCCCTGACATCCCAGTCTGAGCCTATTAGTGTCCAGTGGATCTTGGAATTCACTGTGTTAGGGCACAGCACATCCCTGGCAGGCCCCGTACCTCTGCTTGGACGTACCGTTGGCGGGATGTGGCCTTTGCCTTTCTGTTGGTCTCTTTCTAAGGACATGGCACAAGTTCTTGATGTCTATGGGGGCTAATTTTCATTTTTATTTTAAAGTTTTCATAAGAAATTAAGTATATTTTTTTAAAAGTTATGAGAATGTTTAAATTGTGAAATTTATCAACTAAAAATGACATGACACTTAAATGTCCAGTATAAAGAATAATTCTTCTTGACCCTAATGTCCTCTCTTCCCATCAGAGGTTCCCACTAGCCTGACTTTAGGGTAATCATTTCCTTGCTTTTCTTTGGTTTTACCATCTCTGTATGTTTCCCTAAATAGCATGTTTTGTTTTGCCTCTTTGGGATGTTATTTGATTGTACTGTGTCTATTCTTCTGGGTCTTGCTTCTTTTGCTTCACGTTGTTTATAAGAGCCATCAGCCTGTGATGTTTAGTGGATTTTAATTTCACTATCTTTGGGTGATGTCATGTGCTTAGAGGCCATATTATAAATATACCTTCACAGGGACAAATCTTGCCGGATGATCCAGAGCTTGGGGGGCTTCCTCTGGGCTGGGCTGGGTTGGGTGATGGGCTGGGATGAGATATTTGAGTGAGAACTGGTCCCTGGGGAAATGATGGCTGAGAAGGCATCAGGTCAAGTGTATTATGCAAGCAGAGTAGGGACTGACTTGCCCTTGAAGGGATTCAAGTGACCAAATCTCTTGGCATGTGGCTCTTAGGATGCCTCCTTAGGCTGAGGCATGGACAGGACCGCTGGGAGAATGTGTGGGGGCTGGAAGGGCCCTGAGGAGCCCTGCGCAGGGGACAGGGAGCTGGGGGTGAGGTCTGCAGGCGGCCTAAGCATGTGATTGGACTTCCTGCCAGAGATCATAGCTGTCATGGTGAGAGTTGGTGGGGAAGGTGTCAGCAACAGTTCTGCACAGGACAGGAGCGTCTGTCTTTGTTTCCTTCTTGCATATGAGGGGGCGTGTGATTCTCAGGTTGGGGGAGGACTGGCAGTCTTCTCTCTGTCAGAGGGCTCTCAGTGGCTAGCTTTGACAGGCCCCCTCCGCCAGCAGCCCCACCAGGCCTCTTGGAATTGCCCACTCAGCTCAGCCTCACTCTGCTTTAGCCTCTAGATCTCTGTAACCCTGCCCGGACCCTCCTGTTGTCAGAGGAGCTGCTGCTGTACGAGGGGAGGAACAAGGCTGCCCAGGTAAGACTCTCATCTGTTTTCCCAGATGGTATTTCTTGGCGGGCTTCACTGGTATCCTCTAGGCCATCACTTTTGTCTCCTCATAATGATCTTAGAAGTGTACAATCTCAGGGTAGAGGAGAACCAAAAATTCCCCCCTATCCCTGCTGCCCTCCTTACCAATTGGCTGCCCAGCTTTTTCTTGAACATGTCCAGTGATCGGGAGCTCACCTCCTCTCAAAGCTATTTAATCCATCTTTGTGGCTAGAAAGTTTCCTCAGCCTCTAAAGACAACCTATTGTTTATCCCAAGAAACAGAAGAATTTGCTGTGGTTGGTGTTACTTGGGGGTGTGTGTGTGTGTGTGTGAAGATTAAAGCTGTTAGCCACAGTGAATTTTTAGAGGAGTATCTGTTACCCAAGTTTTCTAGGTCTGTGTTAAATCATAGACTCTGATACATGAGTCTATGATTTTTCCTGGGTTACAGCTTTGCCAACAAGGTGCTGAGGTGGGACCATGCCACTCTTCCTGGGAGAAGCCCAGGCTTTCTGATAATCGGGAGACCATCAGTCCCTGGAGCTTGTCAGGTTCCAGCTCAGTCACTGAGTTTAAAACCATGTGGAAACAGAAGTTGGTGCAGTGGGTTCTGGCTTAGCTTCCTGGGGGCCATGGGTAGGGCAGAGGGCTGCTGCAGGTCCGGTCCTGATGCAGAGCTGGCTTGGCTGAGTCAAACGGCTGCTTGGGGTAATGGAAAGATCAGGAAACTTGGAGGTAGGAAACCTCTATCCAGCTCCAGCTCTACTGCTGGCTCGCTTGTGAATTCTCCCTTGTTCCTCAGTCTTCCCATCTGAACAGTGGGTATGTGTGTATTTGAGGTAGCCAGGGCAGGGTCAGAGGTTGACTGTTGTCTAATGGCCCTTTCAGTCTTAGCCATTCTGGGATACTATGTGTGATTGTGGCTGAAGCAGGAAGTTGGTTTTGTTTTTTAAACAAGCAGACCAGGACTTATATTTTCCAAATGAACCTTTTCTTTTTCAAGGGAGCTCCCTAGGGACACTGTGTGCTTATTTCTACCCCTCAGCATTGCCTACTATATCTCTGGACTTCCTCTTCTTTGAGCCTCCTCTTTGGGAAACTTCTTAAAAATATCAGCACCCTTATCTGAGATTCAGCCCATCTTCTGATCTACCTCAGTGGGAGTGAAACATTATCTGCCAAGGGGGATTTAAGTTTCAGGAATGAGAAATCATCGCCTGGAGCTGTGTTTGTGAATAAATCTGTGATAGAGCTACGTCAGGTGTCCAAGGGTCAGAAAGTAAGGTGTGGCCATTAGTTCACCAGACTCCTAAGAAGGCATCTAGAAATGACAGCCACCATTTTGCTCTTCTGTTTGCTCACCATTAAATCTGCAAACATGGAGCACCTATTGTGTATCCTCACTGTGCAGGAATTTTATACACTTGATCCCAATTAGTTCTCATAGCACCCCCATGAGAGGCATGGATGTCCCTAATCTGTAGTTGGGACAGCTGAGGCTCCAGGGAGATGAAGTGAGGCCTGAGGGTCTTAGGGCTGGCAAAGGACGGAGCCAGGATTAGCAATGCTTTCCATGGCCCATGCTACTGCTGGCATGTTTGTTTAAAAACAAACTAAGGAGCACAAGCTGAAACCATAGCCTGGTTACAGTTATCATTTGTCCAAAAAAATCTTTGCTCATAGCTCTTTGGATAAGACACTCACCCTCCTTTCCCTGACCTCCCTGCCTTGAAGATTGAAGGAAGCTATTTGAGAGCAAGTGAAATAGACACATTCCTTTTTCTTGAAGTATTATAGCAACCAAATATGTGGATCCTGGTGCCCTATCATATTACTCAGGCCAAAAATATAAACCAATTCAAGAGGGATTTGGATAAATTCATAGAAACTCAGTGTTGGTTGGGCCCCTAGGAGTCATCCATTCTAATTATTTCCTGTGACTTTCCAGCTAATGGTTTTTGGTCAGTTTTTGAATCTGCAGGGGCCAGAGTCTGAGCTCTGGTTTTATTAGCGGAGAGTGGTAAATTGTAGGAAGTTCTCCCTTACGCTTAATAGAAGTCTTCATTTGTGGAATGTCCCCCCTTGGTTCTTTGTCCCTTCTCTTCTCTGGGCATGCACAAGTTTGCTAATTTCTCTGAGACGACCCAGTCCTACACACTGAACTACCCTCATCATATCCCTTCCCAGAAGTTACAAAGTTGATTTAGGTGCCTTGAGGTTAAATCAGCATTTTGGAACTGCCTCATTTTTATTGATATAATACAGCACAACACAGGACCCTACAATACAATAGTTACTGAGCATCTACAGCACAGCCAGGCACAGCACTGGGTTCTAGGAATACCGTGAAGCTCAGAACAGACACACCCTCACTTCACACACTGACTCATGGAGTTTAACATTAACTAAGGCATTGAGGTCTTTTCTACAAACCCGCCCTTAGTCCAGATTCCCAGGAGGAAGGTTAGTTAGGGCCAATTAGGAGAAGCCATCCTCCAAGTTGTAAGGACTTCCTAACCAAGGGATCCCTCAACCCTTTGGAAAAACAGATGTGTCCTTGGAGCAAGTGTGGGGAAGACACCTGGGAACCTCCATGGCCTATTGCAGAAGGCAGCAGGTAACTGGGCCATGGGGATGGGCATCAGTCCACTGTAGCTGCTGTGGCCACCACTGGATCCTGGTGGGATAGGAGGGGTCCACATACCCTCCCCGGCATGCTTCCCCTTCTGCCTTGCCTCCAGCTATGTGCCAACGCTGGCCTTTCCCTGACCCGACCTTTGGGGAAATTCTTCATTCATGCCTTAATCACTTCCTGTCTAGACCATATTCTCAGCTCTGGGACTCTGTGCGGAGCTGTGGCCTGGGCCTTTTCTCACCTTGCCAGTGGCTCCTCCCTACCGACCCTCCTTCTAGTCTTCTCTGGGCCTGGGTCATCATTTGAATCTCTAGGCCCCTGATAGGTTGTTTCCTCTCAGTTCTTCCCCTGTCCGTTTCTCCCTGGGTCTGGAGGTGATGAGCAGATTTCCCTTGAGTCGGGGACGCGTTTTGCAGAAGCTGGGGAGTTTGACCTGTGATGCCGGCTAATTTAGAGCCTTCTTTGCATTGCTTGGACTTTGAGGTCTTCTCCTCAGACAGCCAACCTCGTGAATCTTTCTGAACTCTGAGATCATTTTCTTCTCCTCCCTGAACTTTATTTGTCTCCTTTGCTCTTACTTTTGATGCATATGTGGATTCTTCCACATTCCATAGGCATATTGCTGCCTGTCTATATAGGGGGAGCTTTAGGGTCTGCCAGGCCTGAGTAATAGTCCCTGGTTGTGTGGCTGTGAACAGGTCACTTTGCCTCTGTCAGCTTAGGGTCCTCATCTGTAAGTGAGAGCAATGGTGTTATTTACACAAGCAGAAACTAAGTGTTTCACAGATGGAGGCTTCTCTTCTGCTTCATTGAGACAGGGCTGTGGTGGGAAGGGTTGGGTAGGGTCACCACCAAGATCCTTGCCAGCCTTTGTGTTTGGGCCCCATAGGAGAAGCTGGAGCCTCTAAGAGCTCCTGCTCAAGGATGTCCCCCTGTTGTCTCCGTGGCCCAGATTTCCTCCAACCACTGTATTTGTGCTATACTCAGGAAGCCAAGTGATCCTTTGATGCATTTCATATATATTTAAATTGTAAAATAACAGTCTCATTGCAAAATAATGCCAATTAAACCAAAAAATATAAAGGAAAATCCTATTTCCCAGAGTGAGGAATGGGTTGAGTATCTTAGGTATTTTTTAAAAAATGTAAACATCAGCTCAGCGGCTGTAGCTCAGTGGTTAAGGCACTAGCCACATACGCCAGGGCTGGTGGGTTCAAACCTGGCCCGGGACCTGCTAAACAACAATGACAACTACAACAACAACAAAAATAGCTGGGTGTTGTGGTAGGCACCTGTAGTTCTAGCTACTTGAGAGGCTGAGGCAAGAGAATTGCTTAAGCCCAATAGTTTGAGGTTGCTATGAACTGTGATGCCACGGCACTCTACCAAGGGCAACATAATGAGACACTTTCTCAAAAAAAAAAAAAAAAAAAAAGTAAACATAGATGTGCAGATGTATTTTATAAAATTAGATCATACTTGAGGTGTTTTTGCCTATTATACTATTTTGACTTATGATAGATTTCTATTTCTGTACTCATAGCTCTACCTTTTTTTATAGTTGCATCAAATTCTACCATATGAATTTGCATAATTTATTTTATCCATCCTCTCTTGATGGGCATTTATGTTATTCTTTCTTTACACGACAAAAATGCTATTGAAAATATCCATATATGTTCATATTCATATATCCTTAGAAAGTATTTCAGTAGGACAGAGTCTTAGAAGTAGAGCTGTGGGGTCATCTTTAAAAGTTTGATCACTAAATGTCAACTCAGTGCCTGCCAAACCCTTCTGGCTAATTCTTCTTACTCCAGAAGAGATGAAGTGTCGGGCTTTGACACCTCAAGGGAAGTTTGCATAATTAATAATACTTTGTTTTCTTGGGAGAAAACAAATTTCTCTTGACTAAAGGCCATGGTAGGATTTATAAAACAAAGAACAGTGTACTCTTTAGTGGCATTAGAGGATCAAGTGGATTTTTTTTTAGCATAAAACTATGCTGAGCATGCCTGTTGGTTTACCTATAATGTCTAAAAATAGCTTTTGCTTTTATTTTTGGAGCAGCTAGCGCATAAAAGAAAAGTTATGAACATGTCTGTATTGGAGCGTAAGTAACTGGCTTTTTCTTGAGCTGATTTCTCATTAATGCAGTTACAATTATCTTCAAGACATTTGGTAATACCACTGCATGCTGCATGCCACTTCACTTCAGTCTAAGGAGTGCTTGTGGAAAAAGCCTGTGAGTGATGAGGCAGGGACTCTTCTCCCTGTTTGAACTGATAAGAAAACTAAGGCTTGGGGGGTTCAGGGAACTTCACCAATTTTTTTTTGTGTGTGTGATTAGTTAGCGACAGAGCTGGGATAGGAGCCTCATAACTTCTGACACCAAGTCCAGTGCTCTTTCAGTCAGACACTTACAGTAGAATTAAAACAAATATGGAACATCTTATAGCTCAAGGTCAGTTCCAAGCTAAGAATGTGGGGCTGGAGACTCCAAGGTCAGAGAAGTGAGCCTGGGGGCATCGGGCTGTAGAGAGGCTTGCCGAGACCATCTGCAGGGAGGCTGATGATCTTTTCTTTTTTCTACTTTTTCCTATTCAAAATGTAGAAAAGTGGAGGGTGAAAGAACCATCTCCACTGCAGGTCAGGTCTCTGCCCTTGGCTGTAACCACATCCAACCCCACTCCTGGTTCTGCCTGAGACAATGAGGATGAGTGACCTGAACCTTCAGGGGAGGTTGTGGCTCCCAGCCTCCCGGGACAATAAGGCAGCCAGTTTGCTGTCTTTCCATACAGGTGACACTGTTTGCCTATTCGGACCTGCTGCTTTTCACCAAGGAGGACGAGCCTGGCCGCTGTGACGTCCTGAGGAACCCTCTCTACCTCCAGAGTGTAAAGCTGCAGGAAGGTAAGCAGGTGCCCAGGTACCCGGGGCTTCTTCCCATATGCCCCAAGTCACGCTGCTCCAGGAACCCTCTGGGATCTGGCACTCAGCTGTCAGTGGGGCATTTGAGTATGTGCTGTTGGGCTCTGTTTCTTGGCTGGTGCTCTCAGATACTGGCATGTCTTCTAGGCTGGCAAGTCTTCTGATATGCCCTGAGCTTTTCAAGGAGGCTTTTTGTATTCTAGACACCTTCTAGGGAGGCTATGGAGCAGGGTGGGAAGAGCTTTGGACTCAGACAGACTTGTGTTCAAATCTTGGCCCTGCCTCTCCCTACTTTCCTCATGTAAATGGGAATAATAATAGCATCTCAGAAGGTTGTTGTGAAGATTAAATTGGGTCATAAATGCAAAGTGCCTGGTCCACAACAGGTGCCCAATTAGTGCTCGTTACCACATCACAGATCCGTGGCCAGAGACCACTGTTCCTGAGCTGTCGAGCCTGAGCCCAAGCAGCCGGGCATAGGTACATGTAGGCACATGAGGGAATCTCTAACCCAAACTTTCCACCGTGCCCTCCTCTGCTCTGGGGATGGGAAGCCAGCTGGGAGTATCTGTCGGTGGTTTGGTTTGGCGCCTGAGGTCTCTGCTGAAAGGGGCTCGATTTCCTCTCCTAGTTTATGAAAACAACAACAGACCTGTTTGAGGGTGGGTGACAGGGGCAGAGAGGAAAATATTACCCAGCGAAAGAATTCTGTTTTGTCGGGTTTTGCTCCAGGAAAACTTCCTGACTGTTGCAAACCCATCCTGTGTGCCGGTGCCCTGGCTGTTCCTCCTCCTTGGAAACCCGGTCAGTGTGAGAACCTCCACTCTCACTTCCCCACGGGAAGCCACTTACGACTTCTCTGGCTCTGGCTTTCTCCTGCCCAGGGAGGGGAAAAACGAGTCACCTCACTTGGGGACAGCCTCTCCCTCCTTCCCGGTGGGTTCAGCCCGACCAAGGAGCAATGGCAAGGAGCAGTCCTCTGAGCCACTCCAGCTCAGGCACTGGTGTCCCAGGAGCTCCCGTGTGCCTGCCAGAGGGGGGCAGGTTAGCGCTCCAGCTGACTCTGCCCTGGCCTTCCTGCTGCCCACCTGACTGCCCAGCTTTCCCCACATGCCCATTCTCCCCGTCCCCTCCCAACCCCAGCTCAGTCACATGAGGGAGTACTGGGCAAGGGGCAGTGCTCAGCAATGCACCCTGGTGGGTGACAGGGACAGAACCCTCACTCTGAGTGCACACTGCAACAAGTCTGGGGCCACAAGCTCAGGATCCTGGTTTGCTTAGCTTCCTGCTATAAGAAGGGAGAGAAAAGAGACAGGGGCTCATACTGGCTATGTGTTGGAGGTTGGGGCTAGGGTGGGGGGAAAAGGGCAGTAGCTGGGTCTGAGGTTCTGGGCTTAGTGCTGCTGCTGCTATGTGACTTCAGCTGGTCCTTTCTCTCTTCAGGGCTTTAGTTTCTCTGCCTGGGAAGTAAGGCTTGGGTCAGCCCTTTTGAGTTTCCTGCCAGCTCTGATACCCCCACCACAGAACCCTCAAGGTTGCTCTCAGAAGCCAGGCAGTGCTCATACACCATCTTGCCTCCACCCCTCAGGGGACCTGATTAGGAATGGGGTTGTGATGGCCAAGGTGGTTGGTGTGGGGCCTGGAGGTATTACAGGGAAACTCTCTAGATGCTGAGCTGTGTGTGCGGGCTGGCTCCCAAGGGTTCCTCTCCCAGCAGACCAGGGTTGAGGGTGGCCAAGGCAACACTTTTCAGGAGAGATGACCATGGCCATGAGAGCCCACTGGGTTGGTGTGGAGAAGGGTCTGTGTGTGTATGTGTGTGTGTGTGCCCTGGATTTGTTGGGCAGATAGTTTGGCACAGACCTTAGGCCTGAGATGGTCTTGGGCAGGTCTCCTGGGAGCCGAGAGCTACTGAGAGGGAAGGAAATGGCTCCATGACACTGAGCAGTCAAGGTGCACATTCCAATGCTTAGATTTCTTTCCAGGCACCAGTGAGCTCTTGCTTCTCTCCCCTTTCTATCCCCACTCCCCTGAGACAGGCTTGTGGGTCTGGAGGTTTCTGGAAGTTTAGTGACCCCTTCTCCTGCAGTCAGAGTTGGAGCCACAGGACCCAATGTTCTGAGTCCTGGCGTCCAATTTCCTGCCTGCCTCCCCTGTGCCCCAAGAGACACACTGCTGCAGCAAGGGCCAGAGCGAGGCTTTTAAGAGATGCATTTGGGGCCTTAGCTGGAGCCTCTGTTGGCAGAATGGTCTCTGATTAACATTACTCATGCCTCCTTGGTTTCTTGTTTCAAGAAACATGTATGCAGAGTTCAATTGGGGGTAGAGAAAAGAGTAAACAAGGAATATACCCAGCCTTTCTGGCTGACTGGGCCGGTAAGGCCTGGCAAGGGCTATCCACCAGCAGGGGAGAATCAGCCCCACCTTAGGGACCAAGGACTCCTTCGTGTGACTTGTCTGAAGAATCTTTAGCACCACTGGTCAAGTATACTTCCAATACCCAGCATGGGGCACAGAACATTGTGGCTAGTGCATGAAAGTTTGTTGGGTGAATGAATAAATGACTGAAAAGGAGACCAGAAATACCTGCTCAGCTCCAGAGCTGGGGGTGCACCCCTCCCTCAGGGCTCCTGGCCACTTAAATCCCGTTTGCCCTCCTGCCCAGCTCCCCCCAAGCTCCAGCAGGGCTGAATGGCAGGGTAATGGGAACAGGCGGAGAGCTGGCACTAACAATTGGGACATCTCTGGTCAGACGGGCCCATTGTGGTCTCTTCCTGCCTCCGCAGCCCTGGTTTTGGTCTTCTTTGTGCTTCTGCCTCCTAGGCGGCCAGCATCACGCCCACAGTATGTCCTCCTGGCCTGCTCAGGTCTCTCAGAAGTGGCCCGGAAATGTTCAGCTGATGCTTGGGCTCTCCGCCCACCTTGGGGAGCCGGGTACCCAGTTTATGAAACTCATTTGTTTAGGTCCTAGCTGCTGGGACACTTGAAATTAACTTTTAATTGACATTTTCTGACATGTCTTGTGAGCCTACCTCAGTGCTGGCCACTGAGGTGACAGCAGTAGAAGGGCCACCTTGCCATCTCTGGAACTCGTTAAGTGTGACACCCTGGTCAGGATCACAGGCCACCCTGGGTTCAAATCTCAGCTCTGTGACTTACTGCCTGCCTTGTACTGTCTGTCTGAGTCCAAAGCTCAATCCAAGTTGTTTCCCTCCCTGGGCCTCAGTCTTTTTATCTGGAGAGTGGAGACAACACCCCCCTGACTTGCCTTAGAGGGTAGAGAGGGTTTGGAAGTGACTGAGTTTGGGATCTCAGACCTGGTAGGAGAGGGATCTGGGAAAATGGTGCCGGGATCAGACCTGGGCTCTACTCAGCCCGTGACTGCGATCTCCCCTGCGTGGTTCATGCATTCCTTGGTGGGAAGTGAGGTCCACTCTGGAAGCAAATGGCTCCTTGTTGAATTTCAGAATGGCAGAGACAGGGGAATGTTGAAGGACAACCCAGTGTGTGCTGCCTCAGTGTCCGTCTTCTCTACACAAGGTCCCAGTCTGATTCTCTGGCAGGGGCTGTGGCGTCTGTCCTGGGCAGCCTCCAGGCAGCTTGCTGTCCCGAAGCAGCTGCTCCTCCCTGGCACCCTTGGCTCCCTCAGTGTGTTGTTCTTTTGTGAGGCTCTGAACCAGGCTGAGTGCTGCCCCCATCCCATCCTTCTCTCCAAGTGCTGCCAGCACAAGGCTGGGATGGGGAGCAGATCATGGGGAAAGTTTACAGTAATGCAGGGAGGTCAGAGTGGCGGGGTGGGGGTGACACAGCCCAGAAAAGTTGTCAAGGCAATTCAGCATGCCCTGCCCTAGGGACTGTGTCTTCCGTGTGTTCTCCCAACTTCACCTCCTGTGTGCCGGAGGCTCTCATGCCCTGGGCTTTCCCCTCCCTTCCACACCCTTCTCTTTCCTCACTGCCAGCTTCTGGACCCCAGATTTCTGTTATTTTCTTACATAGATCTTTGTGGCTCTCCCTTGACACTAAGGTCTGCTTCTGGAAAGTCAAGGAAACATCCCAGTATGTTCTTCTAAACAGAAGAAACCACCTCTTTTTTATCTCCACCCTCAGCAACACAAGAACCAGCAGAAGCTTTGAAATGAGTATAATTGTGATGGATGTGTTACTTAGTTCAATGTAAGCATTTCACATTATATATCAAAGCAGTACGCTGAACCCCATAAATGTATCAATGTACAAAGTTATGATTTAATAAAAAATAATTAAAATAATAATAATAATAATAAAGAAATTACAGCTTTTATAAATACGATGAGTTCTTAGGCAGGGCTTCCTTTCTCCCAGCCCATCTCTAGGTGGGGAGAAGCAGAAAGATTTATTCTCTCAAAGTCCACAGTGAACCCTCCATTTATAAGCTGTTTTTTATCTGGCTCTGGCTGGCAACCCCTGGCACTCGGATAATTTTGTCTAAGTAACTGTCACATGCTTGCTGCCAGGGGACCTGGCCTTCACCCCCACCAGGGCCCTCTCTCATTGCTTTTCTTAGGAATTGGCTTGGCTCACAATCTCTATTTTTATGTTGCCACCTTCTCTTTGTAAAAAATGTTGGTTCCTTTGACAGTGCCTTTGCTTCAAGTATGTATTGAGGGGGCTGCTTTGAGCCCAGCACTGGGCCTGGTGCCATGAGAAGACGGGGGACTGGGTAGGGCCTATGCGGTGAGTATTTGAGAGGAGAGTGTGTGGTGGGTCAGAGTGTGGTTCTGGGGCCGCTTGTTTAACCCATCTGTGCCTCGGTGTTCTCACTGGAGTCATGAGTGACAAAAGCCCTGTCGGTAGGGTTTGTCCTGAGGGTCAAGCTTATACATGGAAAGCATTTAGAACTGTAGCTGGTGTGTGGCACTGTGGCACTCTGAAGCTCTAATGCCCTTGAAGTGTTTGCTGTTGCATGTGCTATGTGGTTGCCTCCCTTGACAGTGACATCCTGCCTGTGAGGCCAATTGCTTGGTGGGGAGTGTTGCCAGGTCCCGAGGAATGGCTGTAGTGCTGAGCACAGGCATCCAGGAGGAGGAGGCAGGGTGGCTTCTTGGTCACCTTGCTCGTTCTTGAGCACAACTTGTGCTTCTCCATCTCCCTGCCTTTCTTCACCTCCTGGAGAGCCTTTTCTTCTCATCTTTACCTCCTGGAGAGCCTTTTCTTCTCATCTGACCTCCAGCCTTCAACAGCTGGAGGTCATCTCTCTGTGCTTCTGCTTCTGAGGCACTCTGAGCAGACTATCTGCCCTTAGGCCAGGATTCTACCTGACCTCTTGTAGGGAGGAAGGAGCAGCCCACAGCCCCTTCCAGCTGCCTCCCAGGTAGACAGGCCTTGGCCAAGGGTTGCTGTTGGGGTCCTGGACCAAAGGTGGGGGAGGCTATAGAAAAACACACAGAGGGGTTGGGGTCAAGCCCCATTCTGGAAACCATCTCTGGGCTCCACTCTGGCCATGACTAGGTCTCCCCCATTGCAGGGCCCACCTAGGAACTAAATGGTTCCTTGTTGAATTTGACAATGGCAAAGGCAGTTGGAGTGTTCAAAGGAAAACCCAGATGTGTACTTCCTCCATTTCCCTCACTGCAGGGATCACGGAAAGGAGACCTTCTGGGATGGATGACAGCTCCCTGCACCTGACTGTTTGGTGCCCAGAGGCTACTCCTGACTTCTGCTCCTGAGTCCGAGATTTCAGCATTCCTTAGGCCAGGCAGCAGAGATCTTATACTTGGTTATGTATTTAGCCCTTTCCTCCAGAGACTTCTCGGCCTCCTTGCCTGCCTTGTTCTCCCTCTTTTTCCAGGAAGCACACCACACACACAGCCTTCTGGCCTTCTGGGCGAGACAGCTGATGGTGCTCCTGCAAACTGCCATTAATCAATTCTAATGCAAGGCTTACTTTTGTTCCCTTCAAGGTTCTTCAGAAGATCTGAAATTCTGTGTGCTGTACCTGGCAGAGGTGAGTCCTTTCTTGTGTATTTGCGGAGAAAGGTCTGTGATGTGGTACTTGAGGGGAGATGTTGGGCTGGGTGCTAGACCAGGGTTCTGGTGTCATCCTCATGCCGTGGTCCAGGGCAAGTTCAGATTGGTGTTTTCTTGCTTTGTAGCATGGGAATAGCAGCCCCTGCCCTTGCCTGTCTTACCTCTGGAAAGGGCAGGGGCTCTAAGTGGACAAGAAAGCACTTAGATCTCTGACTCAGCACCCCCTGATCTCCTGCACTGCAAGTATCATAAGGATGTGGCCTGGCAGCTGCAGGTCACCCTGTTATATGATTCCTGTGCCTGCCTCTTTCTTCCACTTTTTTAAGGAAATACCAGCCCCGACCCCTCCTCCAGTGTTGCCAGAGGCCTGAAGGTAACTTTGCCTGGGCCAGATAATACAGACTACACCAAGTGTCTGTGTTTGGGGCTGGAATGATGCTCACTCAGTGTGATTGACATTCCTCGGTCTGATCAGGAGCTTGGGTGGGCAATGCTATGCCTTGGCTGAGCAAAATCCGTCAAACAATTTATTGCTTGTTATGGTTCAGTAGATAAAATATAATGAATCCAGAGGTTTAACCAAAGAGGTCCTTGATGATGAAAAAGATGAGACACATAAATTATTTTCAGTTTTCAGTGAAATTTCTATTCTCAACCTTGGGTCTCTGGTAATGTAAACAGGGTGGTGTCTGTTCTAAGCAAGGGCTCATTCTTGCCCTCTGCCTCCACTTAAGTTTGTCTCATGCAGCAGTCCTGGGAACCTCTCTTGTCGGAGGTGGGGCATAGTCTATACTGACTGGCCAAGGGGAATGCATCCTTTAAGAAGGAACTGGGGGGCGGTGCCTGTGGCTCAGTGGGTAGGGCACCAGCCCCATATACCGAGGGTGGCAGGTTCCAACCCAGCCCCGGCCAAACTGCAAAACAAGCAAACAAACAAACAAAAAAAAAAACAACAACAAAAAGAATTTGAAAAAAATAAAATAAAAATAAGCAGGAACTGGGGCCCTCTTTGGGACTGAAAATCATTCCTTCAGTTCCCAGCTAAGGTAAGAGGTGAAAGGCCTTGGTTTAGTCTTTGAACAGATCCCTGAGGGAGAAGACAGTTGATGCTAAGTTAGCTTCAGGGGAAAGCAGAAAGTTCTAAAGAGGCAGTGGACATTGCTGGAGCTCAGCTGGGGGCCCAGGCTGCCTGGAATGACTGACCTGAGGACACCGATGTCCTGCTCTGTGTCAGCTATGTTCCCACTGGGGCATAGAAAGTGGCTGGTGAAGTCACTTCTGTGCTGGAAGGTGTTTAGTTCCATAGAGCTAAGCGAGCAGAGTGCCTGTAGGAGAAGCTGTGAGCCAGGCTGGGCTGTTTCTCCAGCCTCACGCTCTGGGTTCCAATTCTCTCAGGCAGTCCCTTAAAGGAGGCGCCAAGCTCTTAAATGACAAGAGAGCTTCCTTCCGGGCTGGGTTTGTTTTTTTCCCCAGAGAAAAGCACTTTGGCTCATGGGTTTCCAGGGATCTACCTCCTAGCCCTTCAAAGATTGATGAAGGGTTATTGATTTGGGGCTTTTTATTTCAGTAAAGTGCCAGGTGATCTGACTCTTAGGGCTTAGGGGATTGATCTCACAGGCAGCTAGAAGCTTCTCTCTTGTTTTAATGGGTTGCTGTTTATGAGAGGCACATCTGTAATGCAGAGAAGACAGAAGACTATATCTGTAGTCTGGGATGTTCTCAACACGGGTGGTTTGGGATCCCACGGAGAGCCCCAAACTTACACCTTAGTTGGAACTTCTGATAAGTGGTTTCTCTTCATTGCCTGACATGTAAGTGGCACTCAGAGAAGAAACCAGGGGGAACAGAGTCAGAGCTTGGTGAGGTTTTTCCACACTGCACTGAGAAAGCCCCAATCACCTGAGTGGTGGTAGCTCTGGGGTTGTCCTAGTCCTTGGCTCTGTGTCTCTATTCCTCTGGACAGGTGTCCCTGCAAATCCATTGGACAGATGCAATTTCTGTAGAGGACCAGGGGCATTGGATCAATGGGTACATTGGTTAGGGACCATTCTCTAATCTAGATTAATTTAAGAGTCTGGGCCTTGGAGTTAAGAAGACCGAGATTTAAATCTTCGCTCTACCATTTCTGGAGTGATCTGGAAGTTACATATTCATCTCTGAAATGAGGCTGATGAGGCCTACCTTGCAGGGTTGTTGTGATGATTAAATGAGATTCAATAAGATAGTGCATCTAAGCACTTAGCCCTGAGCCTGGCACACAGTGAGTGCTCAATAAATGGCAGCTATTATTATTGTCAGCTTCCTAACAAGGGGAAGAGCTTTTCATATTCATTTACTCTCCATTAGAGACATCAGAAATGATTTATTGATCTTTTCAAAAGAAAGCTAAGAGAAATATTTCACATACTTGGTAATGTGCGTATAAAGTTATATAAATATGGCAAAATCGTAGGCTCTTTCTGGAGGAGGCAGAATATAAACTGTGAATCTCTTCTCTTCTGAAATTTCTTGGGGCTGATGATATAACCTATCTCAGCCTCGGTTTTCTCATCTAAAAAATGGTAACAACTGTTTCTTTCCTTCCTCTGTCATAGAGTCATTAGGAGAATTGAATTAAATGAGAAAATGTTTGTCAAGGCAAATAAATCAACTTAAATCATGGCTGAAGAGGTTTAGGTTTTTACTAAGATTTAGTTAATTCAGGAGCAAGGATGTGAGGCAAGATGGGGATCTTGGAAGCAGCCGAGAAAAGGGTGGGTGACTGGGTGGATTTGAGGATGCCCATGTTTAAGTGAGAAGAAATCTGGATCCGGTACTTCTGGGTTTGGACTGTGCATCTGAAAGGTCTGTGCTTGGTTGACCTCCCCATAGTCTGCCTGAGTGAGTTCTGTGAAGATGCCCTCAAGGCAGCTTATGGCCTTGACCTCAGATCCTGGTGTTAACAGCACAGTGCATATCAGCATTGAACCTGCATTGATGAGTTGGGTTGCATACTGGATTAAAAGAGATAGTTCACATTTGAGAGCAGCCAGGCAGGCAATGAGGGTCCCCAGGTGAGACAGATTTAGCCAGATAAGAGAATGCAGCCTCCTTGGAGGGAGCAGCCTTAGTGTTCTTGCTCTCTCAGCCAGGCCAGTTTCCAAGGCTTGGGCCTCCCAGGAATGTTTGCCTATCTCAGCTAGCCAGCTTCTGCCCCAGGGCCAGGCCCGAGTTTAGGTCCTTGGAGCATTGTAAGCCATCTGGGCTCTCCAGCATTATAGAGGTTTTCAGCATCAAGTCCTCAGAGCCAGAGACTCAGCACTACAGTTGAGACAGACAATATGGCTTCCATCCCAGGTGGGAAAACATGGCTTTTCAAAGGGTAGGGGAGGGGAAGGTGGTTCTTGTGATGTCAGTAAAATGGGGATAATTACTGTAGTTGTGGAGTACATATCAAAGCATTTCTGTGCTTACTCCAGGTAATGAGGAGTGAGGGGGGTAGCTCAGTGTTAGGGGTGGATGGCTCTCTCCCTGTTGGAGACCCACTCAGCGTGGGGAGCTTTCTTGTACTTTGATAAAGAGGAGACCTCCATCCTGGAGCTGAGAGTGGTTACACAAAAAGCTGCCAGTGAACTCTGCAGCTTCTCTGAGACTCCCTGGCCTACAGAGTTCCTTTTGAAGGTTTTACACTCTGGTTGCCTCTGGGGCCAGTCTGCTAGGGAGAGCATTCTTGCCAGCCAAGGGTGTGGCAGCCTCACCAGGTGGCGAGGAGGCCTCCCCAGGGTTTGGAGATGAAATCCCAGCGGAAAGTTCTTCAAGCCTTAGAATTTGCCTTCTGCCGCTCATTGACTATGAGACTCAGCGAGGTCCTCAGTCACTCTGAGTCTTGGTTATTCCCTTCCATAAAATGAGAATAACTCTCCACGTCCTCCTGCTTCTTTTTTGAATTGCTATGATCAGAGTGAGATCATTAATGGGAAAGTTATTTTTAATTTATTAGACCAAAGGAATTATTAGTAAGGCAGAATCCCTGCTTCAGAACAGAAAGAGGACATTGAGGCTTGGGGAGATCAAGGAATTTGCTGAAGCCCACATAGCTAGGTAAAAGCAGGGCTGGCAGGCACAGGTCAGGGCCGGCTTTTTGGACCATAGTTCCTGCCTCTCCCCTACCCTTCACAGGGGAGCACAATGAGAACGGGACCACAGGGCCCTCTGGTCAGCATCTGTCTCCCCAGGCTCCTCCCTGGGGAATCTTGAGGTCTTTTGCTGGGTGTGTCCTTCTCTTAGAAGGTTCTGGGAAGTGGAGGGGCTCTGTTGTTAAGTGGAAGCTCCCAGGATCATCTCAGTGCACCCATCTAGTTTCCAGAAGCCAGCAGATGGGGCTTTCTTCCCTCTCTCCTCCATGCTTTTAGGAAGATCATCTTCTGAGTACTTTTGGGCAGGAGAGGCATGGCTGGCACCCTGGGGACACTCAGCATGGGAGGTAGCCCCACCCTCTGTGAGGTTGGGTTGGAAGGTAGGGTAGACAAAGTCCCTAGATGCTATTAGAAGATGCAAATCACCATCTCTAGCTCAGGGCCTTGGCATTTGCTCTTTCTGGAACAATTTTTCCCAAGCACTTTCCTCGCTGGCTCCTTCTTATAGTTCAAACCTTAGCTCAAGGGTCACCCCTTCAAGTTTATAATTCACCCCTGGCTGAATTATAAACTCTCTTTTTAGGACTTCTGTGACATTTACACAATTTTTAATTTTACTTGTCCCTTGGTATCCATAGGGGATTAGTTCCAGGACCCCCGTGGATTCCAAAACCCACAAATGCTCTAGTCCTTGCTATAAAATGTCATGTAACCTATGCACCTCCTCCCATGTACTTTAAATCATCTCTATGTTACTTATAATAATACCTAATATACGCTTTGAAATATTTTCCATCTACTCTTGGTTGAGTCCATGGATTTAGAACCCACAGATATGGAAGGCTGACTGTGTATTATTATTATTTATTGTCTCAGCCCTTGAACCTGAGGGCAAGGACTTCATCTGTCTCATGTAGTTCTTTATCTCTGGTGCCCAGGACAGTCCCTGACACGTAGCAGGTGCTCAATAAATACTTGTTAAATGAACTAGATCACCAAATATTAATAATAGCTATAGCTACGATTTATTGAGGCCTGAGGTTGTCCTCATTGCTCGCTCTGCAGTAGCTCTGAGGGTGAGGTGATTTTACTGTTGTCCCCATTTTACAGATGGCTTATAAATTCCTGAGGTAGACAACCAGGAAGTGGCAAGGCTGGAATTTGCACCAGACCTGTCCAACTGCAAAACAGGGAGGGACTGGATGGAGACACTGTCTTTTTCTCTCTTCCAGACCATCTAACTCATGCTTCCTGGCGAGTTCATTTAATCTCAGCACTGTGGGGTTGTAATCAAATCCCAGTGGAGTCAGAAAGGGCTTGCCATCCCCTATCAGAGCAGGGGAGGGGGTGGATGGTCACCCTGGACACGCGGCACTGTTCTCACCCTGACTCCAGCTGCTTCAGGGAATGACCCCTGGGCTTCCCACAGCTCTCTGGTGCTTGCGCCAAAGCTGGCCTGCATTTGACCTCATCCCAGCAGTTACTCTAGGCAGCTAGAGCTTACCAAGGCCATTACTTGCCAAGCAGTATGCTAGGCCCTTGTCAAAAAGGCCTTCCTAGAAGGAGTTTACAGTCCAGTTGGGCAGAGGAGTCTGTAGCGCTTGGCAAAGCGGATGTGAGTGTTAGTGCCATGGGAGATGTTGCTGCCCTCATCTGAGCCGTCACTGATCAGACCCAGAGATGGGCAAGGCAGCAGGGCTGCAGAGGGTTACCTGACTCTACCCGCCAAAGACTTTCCCAAGGGACTTGAGTTGCTGTTTGGGTTCTGTTGGTCTGTCCATTCATCTGCCTGTCTAACCTTGGCTTGGTGATCAGATAAGTGTGTTGTGAGGGAGGCAGGTTCTGTCAGCTGAGAGGAGAGTTCCTGGCTCCACAGAGCATCAGCCAAAGCCTTGGCCCTCTGGGTTCTCCCAACCCCCCACTGCTGCCTTGTGCTGCCTGCCCCCGAGGGTGACCTCACTGTGTCTGTCTTGTAGCTCCCCACAGGCCTCCGCTGTGTTGGGAGCTATGCCTCCTTCCCCGCCCCCAACCTGTGCGCTGGCCAGCTGGCCCCTGAACCCACTTCCCTGCTCCCGGCTGCCTCGATGTCACTGGGAATTAGTGTGCATTATGGTTTTTGGTGGACACTCCCCTCTCTGCTATAGCCTCGCCCTCTGGAGCCCAGGGATGGGCTTGGGCCTGGGACCCCCCTGAACCAGGGAGCAGTCTTGACCATCCCTTTCTCTGTTTTCCCTGACGTCAGAAGGCAGAGTGCTTATTCACTTTGGAAGCACACTCCCAGGAGCAGAAGAAGAGAGTGTGCTGGTGCCTGTCAGAGAACATCGCCAAGCAGCAACAGCTGGCAGCGTTGCCCCTGGAGAGCAAGGTAAGGCCTTGCCAGCGGCGGCGGCCCTTGCTGCCTTGCTTTCCCTCAGTGAGCCTGGACCCCCGAGCTTCTGAATTGGTACTTGGATCTGGGCAATGAGTTCTTGGCAAGGGGGCCTATGCCCGACTGTCTCTCCCTATTGGCATTACACTGGATGTGTTGAGTGGGTTCGACATTGCTCGGGTAGAGCGAGAGAGCCAAATCAAGCATGACCCATCAATCCTCCGCTCTGTTCTTCTGTTTGCCTATGGCAAGGTTTAATTTGAGCTGGGCTCCCTGCTGCTGCCTGGCATGCACTCCCCTCTGCCCTTGGGTAGGCTGTGCCCAGGGGCAGCACACTGGTGTTTAACATTGGCCCACGGCAGCATAATCGAGGGGATGTTTGCAGCAGGAGCTGTTATACATTACAGTTGCATGCAGGCCAGAGCCAAATGCAGCCGAATTTGGACTGCTGGGGCCTGGGGATTGGCCAGCTGGAGCATCAGAGAAGATTAGAGACTCCCAGTGGAGGCTGATCTGGGCCAGGCACTGCTCAGCCCCCGCAGTGCCTGGGGAAGGGGGAAGGATAGGAGGTTGGACCATAGCTTTAACCTTTGACACCTGGATGCCAGCTACAAGGCACAGTTATAGTCCCCCATTTGTGAGTCATTCAGATCCCTTCTCTTGCTTAAGGTGCTGGCCATTTTGGAATTTGGTCTGGTTGGCTGTAAAAGTTACTGAGGTGGTTGCTGTCCTGGATCTGGGGGAAGATGGATGAAAGTGAGCTTCAGTTTATAAACTCACCTCCTTATTACTTCCTCCTGGTGGGTCCAGGACCCATGTGCCATGGAAGGAGACCTTTGGAGAGGCCATTGGGCAGGAGCTGGGGAAAGGGTGGTTGGTGGTCTCTCCTGAGGGCCAGTGGCAGTGGCAGCTCCCCAGCTATCTCCAAAGGGAGTGATGGTCTGAGAATTGACATGATCTGAGATATACAAGTTACCTTGTTTTATGCCTGCCAAGGTCAAGAATAACTTTGATAAGGGCAGACAGTGTCATGTGGACACTCTGCCCACTGAGTGGCAGTTGTAACCTTGGGCAAGGCCCTCTACTTCTCTGTGTTTGGTATTCCCCTCAGTAACCTGGGACAACAGTTCCTCCTCTGAAGGGTCGTTGTGAGAATCAAATGAGGGGGTGTATATACAGTTCATAGCACAGTGCCTGGTATGCAGTTGGTGGTTACTCAACCACAGCTATGGGGAATGCATTGCTCCTGGCCCTGGTCCCAGGTGGCTTGTTGCAGCCCTGGAACTCTTTGGCAGGTTCTACTGAGCAGAGACCTGTCATGTGTCTATTGGCAGTCACCATGCCTACAGGCTGTCACTGTGCCTATAGACTGTCTTGTCCCATTGATCCTGTCCCATTGAATCACTCTTCAGTGGGGAAGCCCCTGGGACATCCAGTGGCTGGACTCATGCCCCAAGCTTTCTTTTGTTTGGGCCTAGTTCTTGTTTGAGGATGGACGAGCTTTCTGGATCCACAATGTGTTTGTAGCAGTTTTTTTTTTTATGCCTTGGAGAATCTCCCCATCCTCAGGTCCCGGAGGACAGTGGGCTATTAAAGGTGGGTTGTTTCTGAAGCAGCTTCCGGTCCCTGTAGGGCTGTGGGCTTGGATGGCTGACCCTGGAGGGGATTGATGGCTATGGGTGGCAGGGCCATGTCAAGATGTCTGGGCATCCTGGATGGGTAACAATTTGGACACCTCTTTAAATCAAAGCTCTTCAAAGGCGAGTTCAATGGAGATGGGTTCTGGGCAGGAAGAGGAGAAACACGGGGGCTGAGTGCGAGGACAGTTCCAGAATTGCTTCTTGGGCCTGTGAACTGGGCTCTGCTCCAGACTTGCACACTCCACTTGGCCCACCCTCCTGGGAGGGCTGTTATGCAACTGTCCTTTGTTTGGCAGGCCCCTGGGGTCTCATGTCTCCACCTCCACAGTAGCACTCAGAGTCTCAGCAACTCATTTCTTCTAGTCACTTACAGAACGCTTCCTGAGAGGAGTTCTGGTCAATATGATTCTCTCGAGCCCTGTGTTATTCCAGAATGCTTTAGAGACCTCAGTGAGTGACTGGGCCCAGATGGCTGTCCAGCTGGCCCGCCCCATCATCCCCCTGTGCTCAGCTGTGTTTGGTCCTGGAAGCCTCAGAGTGACATGAGTCTCCTTCCCGAGAGTTGGGCCACAGCTTTTCTACTAAGGTTGCTGTCCTCCAGGGGGAAAGAGGGAAGGCCTAGCAGAACTCAGAGACTGGCTTCTTGCTTTGCTGGCATGAAGGGGCCTGCATACCAATTTGTTGTGAGTCCTGACTCAGTAGCAGGCCTTTGGATGCCTTTTTTGTTTGCTCTTTCCATGAATGCTCTACCTTCTATGCTGAACAATGGAAAACACTGCCCGATCCTACTCCTCATCCCATTCCCCATTCAGATACCTCTCAGGAGGCAGAAGGATTTGTAAGGCAATTCCCCAGACTCCACCACTGCCCCTTCTTAACGCCTGTCCCCTGCTCCTTTCAACAGTGTTTGCTGACACCTTGGGTTGGAAGATTCTTCAAACATCTCATGGAATGTACAGCTCTTCCCAAATCTACAAAATATAATAAGTGCAATTTACCCTGAAAATGAAATAGATGCTTGTTGGAAAGAATGAAGGGAATTGGAGGAAGGCGAGTTCAAAGAACAATAGAGAGGCAGATGTGTCACTGTCATGTGACCTTTGACAACTACTTCCTGCTGTGGCTTTGATGGCCCCATCTGCTCATTGACCTAGAGGCTCTTTCCATCTCTTTAAGCAGGCACAGGCTTTCTGTGCTCTCTGGGGGCCTTGCAGCATGGGGAGTCCCAGGTAGGCAGGCAGCAGCTATCTGGCGTCCCTTCTCTGGGGGTCCAGTGCCTTTCTCCTGCTCACTCTCGGTTGACCATGGTAGGTAGGAGCGGCTCTGAGTAGGCTTGAATGTTCTCTCTTCTTCCTGTTGAAGTAAATGACCCTATTCCTCTCCTATTCCAGTTTCCTACTCCCGTTTGACCCCCTCCTACCTACCTCTTCAGAACTTTGCCCTCTCTCCTGCTTCGTTAACTGTCGTTGGAGGGAATCTTCCTTTCTTCTGTTCTGCCTGGAATACCTTGTACTAAACTCCCTGCATGGCGACTGCTGTGAAACTTCTAATCTAGAATAACGTAGAAGTAGTCCTACCTGTGGTCACTGAGGTTCTAAGCTAGTAGGGAGAGGCAGTTACATATTATTTTGTTTTTCAAGCAAATATGCATAATAAATGGCTTCTCTGTACCTGACACTGGTTTAGGTCCTTTGGAGTCACAGAGATGAAGGAGACCTAGTCTCTGTCCTTATGGAATTCTCCTAATTGGAAAGAGGTGACAAGGGCACTGGCAGGGTGATTCAAGCACTAAAAGCCGTACATTTGGGTCCTGAGAGTAGCCAGTGGGTCCTGGCTATCCCTTCATTGTCCATGAAGTGAGCCTGCAGCTGAGCACCCTCATGTGTATGGGCTGGGCTCCAGGAAGCCTTCTGGGAAGAGTAGGCATCTGGCTGAGCCCTTAGGCTGAGAAGGGGGTCTGAAGTGTGACGAGTCCTGGCCCCATTCTCTGGGCAACCCAGGGCTCCATGGGGGGAAATGCACAGAGAAACTGTCCCACTGTTTCCTTGGGAGATCACAGTCTATCTACTAGCAGAGACAGATATGGCAACATATAGTTCAAAATAACCTAGTCATATGTCCTTAGGTGAGCCACCTACCCTCTCTGAGACTCAGTTTTTTTCATCAGTAAAGTGGATGGATTTGCAGGGTTCTTATGAGGATTAAATCCATAATGTGCTTGGTGTACAAGAAGAACTCTATGAACTAGCTGCTATCCTTATCACCGCCATTATTTCTGAATGATGTCTATATAGGAAGATTCATCTGGTGGCCTTGTTTACTGAAGCTGCGGCTGCTGCTCTGAGCACAGGTGACGACTGCTCCATGTCACTTCCTAGTAGCCACCTGCTGTATCCCAGGGCCCAGGCAGGGAAACCGAGGCCTCCTGGGTCAGCTGTGGCTATAAGACTTCTCCTAGATGTGAAGCTGAGGTGCCCGCCACCTGGTCATCTCCACTGGGGCCGCTAGAGACAGGGCCCCTGAGATACCAGGGTCTGTCTGAAAGCCTTAGAAAGGAGCAGAGGCAGGTCCTGGAGTCAGGCAGCCCCGCCTGAGTAGACAGCGAGCTAATTCCAGTTCTGTCTGGTTCCACAGAAACTCCACCCTTACGGCTCCCTCCAGCAGGAGATGGGGCCTGTCAACTCCACCAATGCTACCCAGGATAGAAGCTTTACCTCATCAGGACAGACTCTGATTGGCTGAGCAAAACCAAGGGCGGGACTCTGCTTCTGACAACTTAACCCTTTCTTGGGCATCCCCTACCACACAGTAACCTCACCTCAACTGGACCCAAACTGGAAGACCAAGATGGTGGGCCTAGGGTCATCTGAAGGGAGAGTTCTCAAGGTTGTGTGTGGACTGGCAACAGAAGGACCACAGTGGTGTGAGAGGCCTTGTGGGCATGTGCAGGCTGGCAGCAGTAAGTCCTGAGTGGAGAAGACGCAGAAGCTTATTTTCTCCAAGGAAAAGGAGGCTAAATGGCATCTGGGCTTCCAGTGGTGGTTCTAGCACCTGCCTTGGGGGCAGCAGGAAAGGCTGAGAGGGGTCACCCCGATGGAGAACAACGCCACAATCCACTGCTGTCAGAAGACACCTCCACCCTTCCACTCACTTGTCATCTGTATACACTTGCGTATTCATTCATGAATATTTTGGGGACATCTACTTTATGCCAGGCCCTATGCTAAGAGCTGGGCACACTGTGGAAAACAAGATGGATGTGGCCTCTGCTCTCATCAAGGTTTCAGTCCTAGTAGGGAATACGCATTAATAAATGACTCTAACACACGCCCATGCACACACGTGATTATAAAGTGCGATAATCTATGGAGGAAAATAACAGCTTCCTTTCAGAGGGACTTGAACTTAGATTGCTACGTGTGGGGGTCGGGCAGGGAAGGGCATAATTTTTAAGCCCAGACCTGCGGGCTGAAAAGAAGTTAGGGACTGGGAAAGATTGTTCTAGGTCAGGGGAACAGCTTGTGAAGGACACTGAGATGAGAAGGAGCTTAGTGAGCTTGAGGACTGGAGAGCAGCCCTGTGTGGCTGGGGCTTCTTGAAGGACAAGATGAGGTGGGTGAGGGCCAGACAGTAGGGATCTGGCAGTTAACACCTTCTTGATTTCATTCTAGATATAGTGGGGAGCCATTGAAGGCTTTTGAGAAAGAGAGTTCCAGATACATTTCTACCAGATCAGATTGCACATAGTCCTCCAGTTGAGGGTGATGGTAACCTGTCCTAGATGGTGACTGGGGAGGTGGGTATGTGAATGCCAGTCTCTGGGATGACTCCTTGCCCTGTCCCACCGTCTGCCCTCACCCTTCCCTTGTCTTGCTCTCTCTGTGGATGTGTGGACTGGGGCCTTTTTCACAGACCCCTCTTCTGGCCAGGCCTGGGCTGGGACCAGTGCTGTGTTCTGGGAGTATTCCTGGAAATGGAAACAGTGAAATCTCCCCCAGCCTGGTCAAGGTGGGACTGTTCATGGTCCTGAAGGTCTTAGCAGGAGCTGCCTATGCTGTCTTTCTCTTCCTGTGCTGAGCAGTTGGGTGAGAGGCTGGAACACAGTGTCCTGGAAACTGACTTGGTTTGCTTTTTGTGGAGCTCCCAAGTATGGAGAACTAGGGCTAGGTGGGGCTTAGCACCTCTGATGGAGACTGTCCTGCCACACGGCTAAAGGAAGACCTACCAAGGGGACAGTGATTAGAGTCCGGTTTGCTCACTGCCTGTTGTACTCCTGACTAGAGCTCAAGGTTGGGCAGTGCTGATACTCTTTTCTAATTGGCAGAACTAGAGGGAGAGAAGCTCAAGGCTACAGCTTGAGCTGAGGGACATGGCTCATGCATAGGAAAGTATCTGTAAGATCAGGGTCAGGAAAAAGGGGATCAGAGATGGCTCAGGCCAGAGAAACTTCCTGACCTTGGACACACCCTGTGTTGTGTTACTAAGACCTCATTGTCTTCAGAGAAGGATTCTTGTTCCCTTGTGAGTTTGCTCGGCTGCATCGGCCACTGGAACCCCACAAATGGTGGCCTGGAAGGGAATAAGTCTCCTGCCTCTCACTTATCCTCCTCTCAAGTTAAGGAAGATCAATATACCGAATCAGCAGTCTAATGGGGGATGGGATGGATCTGCCTGTGGTCAGGCTAATGCCCCCACCAAACAGGGGACCAGTGATACACAGTGTCCTGTCAGCCAGGGCTCAGCCAGAGGGGGAATTCTGAGAGGCTGATCAGCTGGGTCTCGCAGACAGCAAGCTGCACTTTGATTTCATTTGGTTCTCTCACCAAATGACATTAAGGGGAATGTGAGGCACAGGAGAATTGCCTGTCTGGGAAGGCAGCAAGCTTGTCTTTCTTGGACCTGGTGACCTATCTGTCTACCAGACAGGTATAGAGGACAAGAGCTCTGGTCACAAAGAAATGGACAGTCTGAATGCAGCACCCAGCCCTGGGTCTGATGAGACTTTCCATCTGGCCTATCCTGACGAGTGGACACTCACATCAGGGTTCTAGACGGAGCTGCTGGGGAAGTGGACATCAGCTCCTGGTGGGCCCTGGGCTGGTCTTTCCAACGAGTGTGGTGAGCCACAGCACCATTGCTGCTCTGCCTCTCAATCGATGGAACAATCGCTTTGGCTCCACAGGCTTGAGGAGATGAAATATAAACTCTACGGCGTCCCAGTCCATCCCAGCTGTCCAGGATGATGAACAAGCTATCGAAATTGCGCTGGAGAGTCATAATCACGGGAAACATTGCTGAGCCCCTCCCCACCACATAAATCATGCTAAGAAGCACACAATGGCCTCTTTCCTGATGGACCAATTGTCTTGGTTCGTTGTCTCAGGCCTAGAAGCTGGGAGGATGGGAGCACAACCATTTATTGTTGGAAAGGCCATCTGTGTGATTTGAATACAAAAGTGATTCTTTTAGTTCCCCACACATACTGATATCCCATTTTCATGTCTTTTTTGTTTGTTTATTTTTGTTTTTTGTTGTTTTTTAATAACAGGCTCTGTTTTTTGAAACTCTTGGTCTATCCTGTGAGCTGTCATGCCTGAGTCTCTACTGATCTGAGTCTTTTGGCCCTTTGGGAAGTGGATAACATGGACCTTTTGGAAATAATGACACTTATTTATGTATATCTTGTCTTTTTATTCTTTATTTAAAATTTTAAAAATAAACTCGACCACCAAAGCCCTCATTGGTCACACACAGCACCAAGGCACAAACGGTGCTCTGCGAAGTGGAGGGGCAGACACTTTTGCAGTGTGAGGCTCCACAGTGAGGGCATGGCCTTGGGGGATGGCAGCTGGGGTCCCCAGGCATCATCTCCCTTAAGCCTCCCAGCAGCTTCAGTGCATGGATGAAAGAGACCAAGGCTCCAAGAAGTGAAGTGATGTTTCCTAGGCCACATAGCTAGTAGGACACCAAACTCTTCCTTAAACCATGGCCTTTCAACCTAATCCCTTGCTCTTTCCAGGTGCAAAGTTTTGCCTTCTAGGGATGGAAGAAAGAGAAATCAATCAACTCCTCCAGCCTATCAGAATTCAGCCCTTCAGGCTGTAGTGGGGATGCTTTTAGGACAAATAAAATGAGAGGACTTATTCTTCACCCAGTAGAAGAATTTGTTGAAGTTGAATTCTCAACTTCCAGAATTTGTTTTCCTGAGGAATGGCATAGGCTGAAAAGATCAATCCTTTTCCATAAAATTTGAAAGAAGTCTGATATGAAAGCCAAGACTGAACTCCTCAAGGCAGGCTTTCAGGGGGCACTGTAATAGTTAGGTTATGCCCCTTCCCCTTTTGAATTTGGTATTCAGGATGACCAGCGGACACAATCTTGGGTACTTGGCAGTGGTGGAATGTTGGCCAAGGGCAGGGAGGTATGGCCTCAGGCTCCCGCCTGGCAACGCTGAGCTGAAGTATGGAAGGAGGACTTTGACCTGAGCCTAGTTGACAGCGGAGAGGGAGCCTGCCCCTGCCGACTCCACAGGTTTTTGTGCCCAGATTTTGCTAATTGACTGGTTTAGACCCTCAGCCTTAAGTAACTGGGAAACCAGTGGATTGGATTTCAGCTATTCCCCCAAAGATGCAGCCTTTTCCCTAAAAGGCTTAACTGTTTCCAGGCAGCCTCCAGCCCTCCCCCAGCCTTCCTTGCTGCTGCCCTGGCTGTGGATAGATAGACTGCCTGCTTCACTGTCTTGCTTTTGATCTCGGCCATCTTGCTAGGTTTGTTAGCTGTTAATGAAGACAGCACAACCTTGCCCTCTTTCTTGTCTTCTCCTTCTCTTCCCCCAAGATTTTCCCCAAATAAGGCACCCAACATCTTCCAAATTTTTCCCAGATCCTTGGTTTAAGGGTGGAATGATAACACTAGGTAATCTGATGAGCAGTTATACTCTGAGCCGGGCATGGTGCCAAGCTTTTGACCTACATTGTCTCCTTTAATCCTGGCTGAAGTCTTGTGAGCTTTGTTATTCCCGTTATACATTTACTCTTATCATGCCCATTTTTAGATGAAGACTCTGACTTTTAGAGAAGTTAAGAAACTTGCCCAAGGTCACACAGCTACTGGGATCCCAGCTCCCATGGTCTTCCCCCTTCCCATTTCCATAGTCTTTTGCTCATTCTTAGCACAGTTCCTCCTGGGCACCTGCTTTTGATTATTCTGCTTTACTGATGCTTTCTTGGATGGTCTCTATGGACCATCCAACCCAGGAGGGCCAGGAGGGCTGGCAGTCACACTCTTGCTAATGCCCATTGGGGGAGGCCATTGTCTCCAGAATAAAGCCTTGGCATTGCACTTCTGCTTTCTACCTGGAGCCTGACCACACCACGCTGTTTCACCTTCTCTGAAATCACTGGGCACATCCGTGTTTAGGCTGTTCCATCTGCCTCATGTTGCATGCCTTTCTCTGCTGTTTTCTGTTCTCAACCTTCAAGGCTTAGCACCTCCTTGGAGACACCTTTCTCAGGCATGCATCTGAAGTCATGGCTTCCCTCCCATTTTATGGTTCCATATTTTGTTCATTCTTAGCTTAGTTCCTCCTTAGCAGCTACAGGACTGTGAGCTCCTTTGAGAGCAAGTGGAGGTCGTATTTTATTTGTCTTTGATCTGTTGTCACCTGTCCTATAGTAGGTGCTCAGTAGATGTTGTAGAATTGAATTGGGCCATCCAGTCTAACCCTCCCACATTCTAGAATTTAGAAGTGGAAATAGGCTCAGAAAAGGAAATGACCTGGCCAGGGTCATGGGACTAGTTGTTGTCAGAGCCAGAACTGGATCTCAGGCATCCTGACTCTTTTGACTCAGAGCTTCTTCCGTTGCACCTCAGCTTTGCAGAGAGCAAAGCATGGATCTCCAGTTGGTTTATGAAGGAATCTGGCCAGGTTCACTCCAGGGTCACGGATATCACCATATTCCCATGCTGATATCAGGGAATCCCCAGAGGGGAAGGAAGCCTAATCAGGACCACTGCTATGTTTCTTTCCCCCAGATTTATGGGGCTTCTCTCTTACTGAGACTCCTGTCCTCAGCAAAAGCCAGAATAGCATTCTGAAGGTCCTGGCTTAAATCTTGATTTTTGCTGACACTCTCTGTGTGACCTTGAGAAAATTACTTCATATCTCTGATCATCTATCTGTTTCTTTACCAAGGAAAAGGAAGGATTGAATTTAGATGGTCTCCAAGAGTCATCATATTCTAAAACATCAGGACATAACAATAAAAATAATTGTCAATTTGCTATTTCTCCCAAAAAAGGCAGAGACCTTGATCTAGGGCAAGAAATTGGTTCAGGTTCTTCATCATTGTCACTGTCTCAAGACAGGCAGGAGTTCCACTGAAATAGTTCTATGAGGGGTTTCAGAGGGGAGCATGCACAGAGTACAAAGCTTTGGGACTCACACAGGCTAAGGGAAGAAAGAAAACAGACATTTTAGTCTTTATGTTGAACCAAGAGTGTGTGTGTGTGTGTGTGTGTGTGTGTGGATATATGTAAATGTACCTGGTTAGTATTGGTCATGTACTCATAGCACAAATATATACGTATACACGAAGAGGTCCTCATCACAGACACTCAAATTATAAGCACATTGCTGCCTCCTTTCCCCCCAAATCTTTCTACCAGATTCCTCTGTGAGACCAGTACAAGGAGCTCTCTAGTGCAGCATCTTCCCCAGCCCTCCTTCCATTGGGCTCCTGTGCTTGGGCATCACCCCGGACTCTTCTGTTGGAACTTTACATGTACATGGACACACATGTGTCCTTTAACCTTTCCAACTATCAGTCTGTGTTATCAGCCTGATTTGCAAGTGGAATTTGTGGTACTCAGTACACCTGGCCGTTAGTTTATAATGTGGTCAGAAGTTTCCTACAGACTCTTCCCCAGCAGTTGCCACTGACTAACATGTATCTTCTTTGGCTCAGACAAAGCTACTCAAGATGTATATTTTTTAAAGTTGTCTTAAATGTTCGTGGTTTTCCATTTGGTTTAATTCTATTACTGCAACATAGTTCTCTGTTGTTTCTCCTTGGTGGGAGAACATGAAGGGTTAAGAAGCCTAGCCAAGGATCACCATTTATAACACAGTTTTTGATTTAAAAAAAGTGCATTCTAAGACCCATAATCAACACTCAGATGGACTTCAGGAACATAACCCAACACTTACAGAAAAGCTGAGAATAAAGTATTTATTTTATGAGTAATTAGAGTTTTAGTAGAATCATGGAATCTTTGACTATGTCCCTGGTAAACATTTGCTCTCCCCCACTGAGTGAATTAATTAACAAGCTGATTTATAGCAACCAAGACCAGGAGCGGCTAAGGGCACACAGTGGTGACTTTTGAAGATTTTACTGGGTTGGGGGTGGGGAGAGGGCACAGATGGTCTTAGGGAAGCTTTCGACTTTCTCTCACTAAGCAACCCACTGTGTTGTCCTTAGGACATGTAAGTCACCACTTTGGTTGTAATGGGCATAGTGAGAAATCAACCCAGCTAATGGTGTGTGTGGGGGGAGAGGTTGTCTAGTGGGCTGTCCTGTCTATAAATTCCTGCCGTGTGCTTGCTGGAGAAGAATGAATGGGGCTGGTGTGTTTTACCTGGAGCTATAAGCATGGCAGGATTGGTGGAGATGCTCCCTGCAGTCTGTTCTAAAAATAGCAGCGGGAACTAGAATGGAGCTGAGGGGAAGAGGAGAGGGCGCCTTTAGTAGCTGGGTAGGGTTGCCTCGCCCCCCTTCCCCTTCCTGCACTCTCTGTGAGGCAGTCCCACAGATTCACAGGATATTTCTGGGAGGGTCCTGAGGCCATCAGTCCTTACACCCCCTCACATGAGAAGGCCCAGAGAGGAGAAAGCACTGCCCAGCAGTCACTGGGTCCAGGGAGAAAGGCCCAGATGGCAGGCTATCATCTTCTCCCCGTTTCATCAAGGTGGTTGCAGGTCTTGTGAGTTTTATCACTGGCTCTGGGTGCACAGGGTCTGAGAACTCCTGCCGCCGGATGTGATTAGGCTTCCTGAGAGTCGCCCAGCAGGCCAGGAGTCCCTGGCTAGTCCACCCTGAGCCCTGACTTTGGCCAGCTGGCCTTACAATGCCATGCCTTCCTTTACTGACTTGTCTTCCTGTGGCTTCCTGGGCTGTCTTCAGGGAGGGAGGACAAGACCCAGCATAGAACTGGCCTGCAGGAAAGAGGGCTCAGTGGCTCAGGACCTTTGTCCTTCCTCGGGTACAAGCAGAGGCGGCTAAGGCAGTAGCAAGGACCTGTGGGTTTAAAGGTAGGCAAACCAGATGTCAAATCCCAGCTCTGCCTCTTAGTGGTTATGGGATTACTAGTGGGTCACCCAGTTTCTGTAAAATGAAAGAATACTAATCTCAAAAGTCAAAGAGGATGGTGTGTGCCAAGCGTCTGTTGTAAGGGCTGGCATGCTTGACTCTCCACAACCCTCTTCCTTGGGGCTCCCATATATGGGGGCATGGCAGGGTTGGTTTGGTTTTTTTTTTTAACACGGTTGACTTTTTTTGTTGTGTTGTTGCAAAAGCAATTCATATAACTGATGTTTATTAGGAAGAAAACATTAATACAGACAAGCCTGGAGAAGGAAATGAAGTCCATCCTTAATTCCAGCACTCAGAGATAACCACTGTTAACATGTTGGGTTGCATCCTGTCAGATATTTTTTTTCTTTTAAGAGACAGGGTCTCCCTCTGTTGCCCAGCCTGGAGTAGTGATGTGATCATGGCTTACTGTACCTTCAAACTCTTAAGCTCAAGAGATCCTCCTGCCTCAACCTCTTGAGTAACTAGAACTACAGGAGTGTTCCACCACATCTGGCTAAGTTTTAAATTTTTTTGTAGAGACAGAGTCTCTTAGGCTGATCATAGATTTCTGGCCTCAAGTGATCCTCTGCCTCAGCCTTGCAAAGTGCTGGGATTATAGAGTGAACCACCGTGTCTGCCCTTGTCAGGTATTTGTTTCTATGCACATATATCTTATTTTCAAATTGGGGTTACTGGTGCAATTTTTTAACCTGCTTCCCTCCCACTCCCATTTAACAGTATTGTGTATCCATGTTTCCATGTCAATAAATATGCTTCTGCAAGATCATTTTTAGTGCCTTCAGAGTATTTTATTATGTTGATGAAACATGCTTTATTTAAATAATCTCCAGTACTTCAACATTCAGGTTGTTTCCAATGTTTCCTTGTTACAAAAATCTGAGATGAAAATCCTTGTAAGTTCATTTTTGTATCTTCTGCATTCAGTTCAACCCCTAGTTATGTTTGACCCTTAACAAATATGTGTTGAATAAATGAGCATTTTGTTGGTATAGAATCCTGGTAGAACAATTTCTGGGTCAAAGTGTATATATTTGTAAAATGGATTGTTGATCCTGTTGCTAAATTACTCTTCAAAATGCTTGTACCAATTTCTAATCCTACGTTAGATTGACTAGTACTTTCTACTTTGCCTGAATTTTTACCCTTTTTAGCACCAAAATGTCTTATTTCCAGGGAAACTCCTCAACCAAACTGATTAAAATGAGACAGTCTTGGGCAGCACCTGTGGCTCAAAGGGGTAGGGCACTGGCCCCATATGCCAGAGGTGGCGGGTTCAAACCCAGCCCTGGCCAGAAACTGCCAAAAAAAAAAAAAAGAGACAGTCTTGATGACAGAATGTCTATTTCCCCACATCCTCACCAACACTGTATATTGTACGTTTTAAAAAATAGTTTAACTTCTTTGATTACTAGAGACATTGAACTTTTATTTATATGCCTTTTAGTCACTTGCATTGCCTCTTTGGGAGTAGCCTATTCAAGTCTTTTGCCCATTTTTCTATTGGGCAGTTTATAGTTTAACTAGTAATTCACTAGTAAGAGCTCTTCATAGGGTGGTGCCTGTGGCTCAAGGGGGTAGGGCACTGGCCTCATATGCTGGAGGTGGTAGGTTCAAACCCAGCCTCGGGCAAAAAATAAATAAGTAAATAAATAAACTTGCTCAGTAATTACTACTTTAAAAAAAGAAAAAGCTCTTTACATATTAAGGATATTTGTGTGTTAGCCTGTTATTTTTATTATTTCTTTAAACTATAGATGTTTCTGATTTATAGATAGTTATATCTACATTTTGTTTTGGTAACAGCTTTACTGAAATATAATTCAAATACCACACAATTCACCCAATTAAGGTATACATTTCCATAATTTTCAGTATATTCACAGACTTGTACCACCATCACCATATTCAATTTTAGAACACTTTCAGTATCTCAAAAAGAAATCATACCATTTAGCTATCACCCAATAATTACCTCATCTTTTCCTGCCCTAAGCAACAACTAATCCACTTTCTGTGTCTGTGGATTTGCCTATGTTGGACATTTCATATAAATGGGATTACATCACATTTGGTCTTCTGTGACTGGCTGCTTTCATTTAGCATAATGTTTTTAGGTTCATCCATGTTGTAGCATGTGTTGATACCTAATTCCTTTTTATGACTGAATAATATTCCATTGTTTGGCTGTAGCATATTTTGTTTAACCATTTATCACGTTGATAGACATTTGAGTTGTTTTTACCTTTGGCTATTATGAATAATGCTGCCATACATATTTGTATGCAAGTTTTTGTGTGAGCATATGTTTTTATTTCTCTTGGGTAACTGCCTAGGAGTGGAATTGCTTGGTCAAATGGTAACTTTGTGTTTAACTTTTTGAGGAACTGTTGAACTGTTTTCCAAAGTACCATTTTACTTTCCTATCATCAGTGTATGAGGATTCTAATTTCTCCACATCCTTGCTAACATTATTTTTCCACTTGCTAAAATTATAACTATCCTAATACCTATGCAGTGGTATCTCATTGTGTCTTTGCATTGCATTTTTCTGATGACTCATATATACATATAAATTAAAAGCTACACTGTTTGCTTTTGGTGTTGTAATATGCACCCCAGGATTATACATATTCACTTTCCCCCCTTGCATTTTATGTTTTTTTTTTTTGTTTTTTTTTTAGTTTTCAACTATAAACATTTTAATCTATATGTAATTTACTTGGTTTATAGTAGGAGGCAGAATATTTTTCATTTTTCCCAAATATTTGCTCCATTGCTCATACTTTATATTAGGGTAAGTATTCTCTCTCTCTCTCTCTCTTTTTTTTTTTTTTTTTTGAGATAGAGTCTTGCTCTGTCACGTGGGCTAAAGTGCCATAGCTTCAGACCAGCTCACAGCAACCTTAAACTCCTGGGCTCAAGTGATTCTCCTGCCTCAGCCTCCCAAGTAGCTGGGACTATGGTGCTCAGCACGACTGGCTAATTTTTCTATTTTTAGTAGAGACAAGGTCTTTTGCTCAGGCTGGTCTTGAACTCCTGACCTCAGGCAATCCTCCCATCTCAGCCTCCCAGAGGATAAGTATCCTCTTATTTGTTACTCAAAAAATCTTATTTTTGACTGGACTCATAAGTAGAAGCTCTCAGAGAGGACAGCCTATTGGAGGACAGCCTTGACAATCTGTTCCTGGCATTTTTCTTTGGCCTCCTTCGTTCTCTTGGCCAAAAGTGTAGCATATTCTGCAGCCTGGTTATTTATTTATTTATTTATTTATTTATTTATTTATTTATTTATTTTTGATACAGAGTCTCACTGTCACCCTGGGTAGAGTGCCATGGCATTGTAGCTCATAGCAATCTCAAATTCTTGGGCTCAAGTGATCCTCTTGCCTCAGCCTCCTAAGTAGCTGGGACTACAGCTGCACCCCACAACAGCCCACTAGCTCAGCTGTTTTTAGTAGAGATGGATCTCACTCTTGCTCAGGCTGGTCTCTCCTGAACTCAAAAGATCCACCCACCACAACCTCTCAGCGTGTTGGGATGACAGGTGTGAGCCACTGGCACTGGGCTGGTCTTTCTTATTAGGATGCTGTTTCTTTGGAGTAATATGCTGGTGTTCGTGTTGCAGACCATGTGGAGGAACAAAATGCTGAATCTTATGTTCTGTGGTCCTAGGTTTCTTACCTTCTTTAAGGACTTTCTTACAACATATTTGCAGAATTCTTTAGAGAGATTGAAAAATTTGCAGATTTTGCTTTTTTGGGACCCAGCTGACGAGGCACCATAGTATGGATCAGTCCAGGAGTATCCTTCTCTCTCTCTCTCTCTTTTTTTTTTTTTTTTTTTACAATAATCAAGCTGAGAATACTCAGATTACATGATGAAACCTCAAATAGATTGTGCTTTTTTCCCTCCAGTACAAAATAGGAATGCTTCTTACTCAGTAGCAGGCAGAAATGGCCACAGGTCAAGATACCCTGCTTCATGGGGAAACCGTTCTTATTCCCACCACTGATTCAGACCACACAGCCCTTCCATTCTTCACCCAGAGCACAGAGCAACTTCTGTGGCCAGATGCTTCTCATAAAAAGTATGAAGTTTGCATTCATTGTCCATGTCAATGAGTTTCTGGCAGCCACTGGCTGAGAAGGAGACATTTGGCTTCATCTAGAAGCAGCTGATTGCCTTGGAGGCGCCACCCAATTCAGTATACTTCTTAATTATAATTTTATAATCCAGTCCTCACCTCCTCCATGTCCCCCCCCTCCATGTCCCCCCCCAAATCTCATTGACAGTTTTTCTATAATTATATTAAAGACTATTCACCAAAAATGGAAGTATTGAAGTCTATACAATAGTGTCTTCTTATCCAGGAATAGGATTGTCTCATAGTTTATGCAAATCTTCTTTTAAGATTTCCCAAGCAAAGTTTTGGGAGCAAAATTTCTTACGGGCCTTATGTTTTTTTGGTTAAATTTATTTGAGGTAATTAAAAAATTTAATTTATATCATTAATAGGAAATTTATTTATTTAGCATTATATGTTCTTTAACTGATAGTATATTTGTATAAGACTTGTACCAAAAATCCTAAACATTAAGGAACTGAATAAAATAAATAAAAAAAACTTCCTATTCTCCTTTTCCCCATCAACAACTGCTAATATATGTTTGATGGATTTCCTCCAAATCTTTTTTCATGCACATATATAGACATATACTGTGTTTTATTTTGCTACATAACGTCATATTGGTATATATCAGTTTCTATTACTCATCTATAGAAACGTAATATGTATATTACAGAAATCTTCATCAATAGGACGTAAAGTTTTCTCTCTTCAGTTTTTTCTTTTTTTCCTCTTTTTTGTCCCCCCCCCCCTTTTTTTCTCTTTATTTTTAGTGGTCAGTGGATGATATTTTATTTAACCTACTGATGCACAATTAGATGTTTCTAATGTTTTGATAGTCTGAGCTATGCTGCTGTAAACATCCTAAGAATGTCTTATATATTTCACCTTTGTTCCACTTTTCTTTGGAACAGTGTGCCAAACACTACTAAAGGCTCTAAAAATGCTTGTCTTCTGTTTATACATATAATCTGTTCAGCGCTGTTGTAATCATCCCCCATTTTATAGATGAAAAATAAAGGAACACAGAAGCATAATTTGCATCCTATTAACCGTGAATAAGACTGCTTGTTTCCCTATTTTCTACCTAACATGGGATGTTACTGTTCTTTTAATTCTTTGTTTTGGTATACGAAGTGAAGAATTGTAGTTAATCTTAATTTGCATTTATTTGTTAGGGAGGTTAGGATTCTTTTTATGTTCATTAGTCATCCAAATTTCTTCTCCTTTGGCTTATCAGTTTATATCATATGCCCAATTTTCTACTGGGACTTCATCTTATTTGTAAGATCTCTTTATGTAGTTAGAATATATTAAGTATTTGCTTAATATATAGATTGTAAATGTTTTTTTAGTTTGTCATTTGCATTTAACTTCATAGTTATATAGTTATCTTTTTTTTTTTTTTTGGCCGGGGCTGGGTTTGAACCCATCCGCCACCTCCAGCATATGGGGCCGGTGCCCTCCTCCTTTGAGCCGCAGGTGCCGCCCCATAGTTATCTTTTATCATTTAGAAGTAAACATTTTTTTTGGGTAATCACATATTTTTGTAATCAAGTTTTTATGGGAGGTTGAGGACTGTGTTTCTAAGTCCTTTCCTCCCCTGAGATTGTTCCTCTATCTTTTTTTCAGGTACTTTTATCTTTTTATTTTTTACGTTTATATTTTAACTTCATCTGCAATTAATATAGTGTCTGGTGTCAGATGAAACTCTCATCAATTGTTTTCCTCCCAAATGGTTCACTAGTTAAGCCAATGCTCTTTTTTGAATTGTCCTTTTTTTCACTTGTCATTGACCATATTTTTACATATGGGTGGGTTGGTTGTTGAACTCTTTAGTCCCCTTCATTAATCTGTCTATTCCCACATCAGGTTGAGACTTAATTGCTGTAGCTTCATAATATATCTTAGTAGTATTAAACATCCCAAGGCCAACCTTCATTCTGCAAAAATTCCCTTTGGAGTTACACACCCTAATTCTAGACTGCTAGTGGTTTTACCCTAACTCATCTTACACACATATTTCAACATCAGGAATGACACCAGATGTACAGTGCAGGCCCTTACCTCCTCCATCCCATAATGATCATGTCAGCTGCTCATCGCTCACGTCACACTGCTCTTTGTTTCCCTATATCCCTCTCCTGGGTATTGTTGAAATCATCTGGAATTTTAGTTTATGATCATTACTATTCTAAAGCATCAGTTCTATTTTATTTGAAGAGTCATTTATGTAAAATTACATTTAACTCTCAATTACCAGTAGTCAAAGCTCTCCATGTTTCCGGAATCATTACTTGCCACTGTCTCTCTTACGCTGCATCATCTCATTCTGGACCTCTTGATTTACATTCACTTTTGTATGGAGAGCTTTCTTGAGTAATTTTTCCAGAAAGTGTCTGTGGGTGGTATCCTTTCTTAGTCCTTGTAAGCCTGAAAATATTTGTCCTCATGTTTGAGTCATAGTTTGCTTGAATAGAACATTCTAGGCTGACAATCCTTCTGTCCCAGAAGCCAGAGAACGCTCTGTGGTCTCCCAGGATTTAGTATTATAGGATTTAGTATTATAAGAAGGGCAATGTTCACTTCATCCTCTAAATTTCTTCTGGAAACAAGCAGGATTTATTCTTCTTTCCAACCTTTACAATTTAGAAATTTCACTCGATTATTTCTGGTTGGTTGTTCTCCTGATGATTGTTCCTGGTACTAACTAGGTAAGCCCTTTCAGTTTGAACACCCAAGTTTTCCATTTGATCTTGCGAGTTCTCTATTCATTTTTGGAATTATTTTCAATTTGTTCAACCCCCCTCTCATCTGGAATTCCTACTACAAATATTACTAATGTAATAATCATAATGGCACCTAACATTTATTGAGTCTGCTTTCCTTCTACTATAATATATAATCTGCCCACCACTATTATTATTTTCACTTTATAGTTGAAGAAACAAAGGAACAGAGAGGTGAAGTGGATGGTACAAATTCTCACACCTAGGAGGTGTAGGCTGTGATCAAACCCAAGCATCTGGCTCAGAGCCTATGTTCTTAGCTACCACACTACACCCCTGACTGTCAGGCCCTAACCCAGTTTCCTCCTGCCTCATCCCCAGTACTCTCTAGTGAAAATGCTGAGTGTTGACAAGTGGAAACTCTATAACCAGTAGGGGAAAACTGTACCAAGACCAGATGGCCTTTAGACATAATTGGACTCAGGGGCTTAAGCAATGTCACCAAGACATGGCCTTGTCCTCTCCATCTCTTGGTTCTACCTACTTAAGCGTTGGCTCACTCCATTAATGGCAAGATATAGCTGCCAACTGTATTAGGGTTCTAGCCTAATACCTTGATTCCCTTAGTCATTCCAACAATAGTCCCTGGGCCTGAGTCTCATTGGCCTGGGTTGGATCATGTCCCCATCCATGAAGTCATTGAAGACAGTGGTATGGGTTAAACTAATTGACTGAGGCCTGGGGCCATGCCCGTCTCTGGAGCAGAAGATGGGTCAGTTCCGTGTGAATCACCTAGCTCGAGAATGGGGGAGAGAAGGTTAGTTCCTCAGGTGGCAAAGAAGGGTGAATGGAGGCTGGTCAGGCTGATCTCAGATGTCCTTTACTTTGTGGTTCATTAGTCAACATGGTTCTCATCCCCACAGAGCTAGCAGTCTAGTGCAAAGGAAGGACGACAGACATCAACCATGAACAACATGCAATGAACTGGTGACAAGTGACACAAACAGCACTATAAGAGCATACATTGGAAGGACCTGGTTGGAGACATGAGAACGGCTTCTAGGTCGGGGAAGGGGTTTGGCATCTAAGGATTGTTCTAGGTGAGGCTCTTAGGTAGGCTGTTGTAGGTGGCAGCATGAGGAAGGGGAATAGGCCTGAGGTGAGACTGGAGGTGTATTCAGGGCCAGAGACTGGAAGGTCCTAAGAAGCTGTGGGAGGGAGTTTGGCTTCATCCTGAGGGTAGTGGGAGCTGCTATGGTAGCAGAAGTGCTGTAAAACGCTCACGCTGGCCTTGCCAAGGGGAATGGTGAAGAAGAAGGCAAGGTGAGATGCAGGGAGCTGTTTGGAGTTACTGCCTTCCTCCAGGGACAGCAGGTGGTGACTTGGACTGGCTAGAAGGCACCAGGGACTGAGAGATGGGAGAGCCACCTGCTGGGATCTGTAGGATTTGCTGATTAACTGGATGGGGAGTGTTTGGGAGAGGGTGAAGTGCAAGAGCCTGGCTCAGATAGGCAGGCAAATGGTGGTGCCACTTTCCGAGCTGTGAGCGGTGGAGCTGGAGCTACTTGTGTGACAGCATTGAGTCCTGTTGGAGGTGGAAGGATCATGATAGAATCCAACTTAGTGAGTTCTCATAGAGATGAGACTGTTTCAGTGAAGGCTTCTTATTAAACTACCTGTGAGGAAGGACGTTATACTTTTGTAGAATTACATCGCAGGTGGTTTTTTATGCTGGTTTGACAACCCTGAACTGGCCTATCAATGAGACCACTCGTGATCTCATGCTTGGATGCAACAATGTCAAGTGGCCATGAAAAGTCTCAGACATTCTCAGTTTTGCTACTTATCTCACTGCAGCCTGATAATGAGCAGCCAGCCCGTGAACCAGTACCATCCTGTGACCACATTTTGAGTGGACTGATCTAGTCCAACCCCAGTGCACATTTTAGAGTTAGGGAAACTGAGGCTCAGAGAAGGGGCTGGCCTCACCCCTGGATTTGCAGAAGGCAGCAGCAAAGTTAGCATATTAGTTTCATCTTTTCCTGCTGATCCTCTGTTTTGGTGGTCCAGTCCAAGCAGTGGGTGGATCTGGGGGAGTATAAGGATGAACTGTGTCCAGCAGCCAAGGCCACAGTGCTGGCATCCCCAGGGCTGAGTCAGTGGCTGAGTGATGAACACTTCCCAGGAACATGGGCTGTCAGGACACAGCCTGGCCCTGAAGCTGGCACAAGCACACTGGGTTCAGGATTGCTCCCAGAAGCCTAAAATCTCAGGCCAGTGTACGGCTCGTTGGACTGGAGCCATGAAGGGAGATGGCCGTGGCTTCTGGCCATCTTGTGCTATTGCAGCTGCCCAAGGTCAGGCTGAGGTGACTCCAAAGTGTGCCCCAGGCTAGAAGCAGAAGCCAGCCAGCGGCATTCCTCAGGGCCAGCTCTGTATGGGGGACAATGGGTCTCTTGGCTTTTGCTGCTGGTGGGCTTCTCTTTGCTGTGGTTGGGAGCCACCATTCCCACTGGTAGGCAGGGAATTGTCCTTTGCTGCCTGAAGTTGCTGAGGAAGAAGTAGATGACATTTAGGGAACACAAGGTGGGGACAGAATATCTAGCTAAAAGCACAGGCCTGGAGGCCATGCTGCCCATTGGGCCACTGCTTTGCCATGTAACCTTTCTATATCTTCATTTGCTGATCTATAAGGTGGGTGTGATGAGAATAGCCATCACCCTGAATGTCGATGATCATCAGCTCCTAGTACATGCTCCATACAGTTAGCCCCTCCACTGATGTTATCACAGTTAACTTTACCCTTTACATTCTCCCTTTAAGGTAACTTCTGTCCTTTTGCAGATGGTAGCAACAATGACAACACAACAGTGATGGCTCTCATTTATTGAGCACTTACTATGTGCAGCACTCCACATGTAATCACCTCATCTAGTCCACCTCAGGGCCCAGGGGCAAATGGTAACAGCCCCATTTTACAAATGAGGAAACTGGGATTCAGACATTAAAGGGACTTGCCCATGACAATTCACACTCGGATTTTTTGGACTCCGAAGGCTGTGCTCTTTCTAAATATCGCTGACTGAGCCAATTCCTTCAATCAGACAAACTGGAGGGGCATGGGAATGCCCATTATAGGGGAGGAGTGGGGCTGAGGCCACTGGACACCCACTTCCTTTAGTCTTTAGGAAGACTGAGGCCAGGAAGGGAAAGAGGCTTGGTCGGGGTTCTTCAGGTTATAGTCCAGAGCTCCCTGTGAACTTGAACCTGAGGATACCTGCTTTTTCTTACCCCACCCAATCACTCGTAGTAGCTGTCCCAATAAATAAGGCACGTGCTACCAGGAAGAGCAAGGTTTGTGTCCTTAAGCCAGCTCCCTGACCTGTTTTAGGGTCTAGAGGCCAATACATGTCAAGACAGTTCCTGCCTGGAGCATCAGTGCCAGAATTTGCCAGTCCCACCCTTTAAGTTCCACCCCAGGAGCAGGCTGCTGCCTGCTAGCTCTGTAGCCTTTGTTCCTAGTGCAGGCTTCAGCACATAGTAGGGATTCAGTGGTTATTAAAATAACCAAAGCTTCTCAGTTGACTCTGGTGGGGAAGGCCTTTCTATGTTGAGTCTGTAGACTCCCTAACCAGAGTTGTGAGCCCCAGTGAGTAACAGCCCAGAACTGCTTAAGTGGCTAGCAGACTCAGACAGGGTCAGGGTGAGTTTCAAAGGGCAGCCCAGGGCCATCACTTCTTATGTAGTATGCTGGGATGTCGGGACAGGGCAGGGCACTGCAGGAGGTGAGGCAAGTTTACGCCCAGCACAGGCTCAGGTGTCTAGATGTAGTGAAAGCCTAAGCAACTGCTGTCAGGGGCCAGAGGGTGGTTTTACTCTGTCAAATGCTCTGGAATTCCTGGGACCACACCTCTCTGTGGTTTCTGTCTGGTTTCTACCATGGCAGCATCTCACCCCTCCCCATTCTGGAACAAAATCACAGTGGACTTTGGATCAGAAGGCAGGATGGGGAAGCTCATTAAATAGCTTCTTTCTCTGAGGAGGGCATTGCTGAGGCTTTACTTCCCCCAGGTGGAGTCTACCTGGGAAAGGTGAGTGGGCTTCTGTCTGTGCAAGGCTCATGACAGGGTCTTGGGGAACATAAGCCCAGGGGTATTGGGCTTAATGGTGGTATTAAGGGAGACAGTGGTGCAGGCTGTTGGAGAGTGGCTGCCCACTGAGGCTGCTGCTACTTCTCTGTAGGGGCCTCTGTGGAGTCTTGGGCTCTGCCTGGGGAGTGCTACTCTCCAAAAATGAGAGGTGGTGCCCTGCTGAGCCTCCTTGCTCACAGCTCTGGGAGCTGCTGACTGAGCAGTGGGGAGTTTGCTTGTGTGGTTGGGCTGTATGGGCAGCTGGTTTCTTAGTGTAACCAGTGGGCTAGCCTATGCTGCGGACTGCCCTGTGCAGTGGGCTAGCCTGTGCTGTGTACTGCCCTGTGTGGTGGGTTAGCCTGTGCAGTGGGCTAGCCTGTGCTGTGGACTATCTTCTGTGGTGGGCTAGCCTGTACTGTGGATTGTCTTCTGTGGTGGGCTAGCCTGTGCAGTGGGTTAGCCTATGCTGTGGACTGCCTTGTGTGGTGAGCTAGGCTATGAAGTGGGCTAGCCTGTGCTGTGGAGTGCCTTGTGTGGTGGGCTGTGCTGTGCTATGCGCTACCCTGTATAGCGGGGCAGTCTGTGCAGTGGGCTAGGCCATTTACTGGGCTCACCTGTGCAATGGTGCAGGACACAGTGGAAAGTGGACTGAGCTACAGATCGATGTAACTTTGTACTTACTAGTGCATGACCTTGCACAGGTTTCACAATCTCTATGCCTCTGTTTACCCATCTGTAAAATGGGGGTATTAGAAATTATATTTGATAGGATTATGAGAATTTGATGAATCAATAATCAGAAAGTACTTAGCACAGTACTGCCATGTAGTATCAGGTGTGTATTATATTATATAAAATAATTGACTCAATGAATGGGGCCCAATTGCCTAGTACAGGTGCTGATCCCTGTGGCATGTGGGCCACCTAGATCTACTGCTTCCTAGACCCCAATTCCTCCGGTACCAAGCAGTGCCATCACTCACATACATCTGAGAAGCATTAGGATGCAGTTAAAGGAGCAGCAGACTGCGAGTGGCCCCAGCCCCAGCCCTGCCACTCACTGGCTCTGTTTCCTTAGGAAAGTTACTTTCCCTCTCTGGGCCTCAGTTTCTCTGGCTGTAAATGGGAAGTAGTAGTGAAAAATCTCCAAGGGCCCTCTGGCTTTGATAGCTTGGCTGACGGTGATACCCCCATCCTGCCCCAGGCTATGCACTGGGTGCCACCTGCCATGGTGTTTTGTCTGGAACTAAGGGGAGACAGAGGGCAGTGCCTGCTGTAGGGCTGCCCCATCCACTAGGTGTTCTTCTAGCCTGGACTGGCAGGCTCCTGGGCCTTTGGACACTTGATTGGTATTCTGGGCCTATCCTGGACCCAGTGCTCTGGGTTGGTAGAGCTGCCCTGCCTGTCACCACACCATGTCTAATTATGGACTCATTAGTTGCCCCAGGGCCCAACATGGAGACCACGCACAGTCCGTGCTCTGGAACTATTTGTTGACTGAAAGAAGGTGGAGTCCCACCTGGAGCTGGACAGGACCTCTCATGTCAAGGAACCCTAAGAAATCTTATCCAAGTCTCAGAAATTCCATCTTGGGAACCAGCCAGCCCCCTGGGAATTGGCCAGTTCCCTTGGAATTGCCCAGCTCCTGAGACTTACCTTTGTTTTCTGGGCCAAGGGTGGGCCCTGCTTCCCAGGAGCCTGCAGAATGACAGCCCTCCAACATGGAAGGTTCCTGGGCCCAGCACAGACCGCCTTAGCTCTGCCCCAGGAAGAAGATGAAGCACTGGTTGGAGTTTGTAAGTGATCGACTCAGACGAGGCTGTTCTAGTCAATCTTAATAAAGGATATTTGCTTACAACGGCACGCATGAGTGTGCTTGTAAGTGTGAGAGACAGTAGACATTCCTGACATGAGACTACCATAGGAAAAGGAAGTGGCAGAGGGACATTGCTTCAGCCTGGGTGGCAGAGGTGGGATAGGGTGAGCACAGAAGGATAGGGGCCCCTTCTGGCCATATCTTTCCTGTGGTGATGTCCCAGGATGCCTGCCACTTGGGTAGGAGTCAATTATAGGGTAGGCACTCCCAACATGGGCCTCAGGCGCAGCCCAGGGTACATGGGTTGATATCAGACAACAAGCTATAGTGGCATCAGAGGACAGCATGGTGCTGCAGTGGCAGGGCTGTGCAGTGGCTAAGAGAGGGTGTCTGGGGTGGGAACAACTGGTCTTCAATCCTGGCTTCAGAGAGCGCTAGCTGTGTGAAACTTCCTTTGCCATTATGGTGCTTGGGTCTTCATCTGTAAATAGGATAATAACAGTCCTCTCCTCACAAAGTGCTGGTAGGTAAGGATTAAATTAATTCAGGCAGGCAGAGCTCTGGGAATGGCCTGCTTAAGAGATGGTGGTCCAGAGTCAGTTTATCGAATCCTCTGTTAATCCCACAGGTGGGCAGGTCATGGGTTATCAGTCCATTTCACAGATGAAGAAACTAAGGCCCTGAGGGGAAAGGGATATCCAGTCAGCCAGTGCTGGAGCTGGAATTGGGAACCCTTCCTTCTCAGTATAGTTCATTCCACTGCCCCCCATGGCTCCACTGTTAGTGCTGTCTCTGTCATCTGTGCTGCAACTCTTGAGCTATTGTAATGTGCCCTCTCAGCCAATAAGGGGAGAGAAGCCTCAAGCTCTCTGTCTATCTTGGATTTTCCGGAGTTTGGCAGACAAAAGTGCCCTCTAAAAAACATGTGTGTCCAGCTGTGCTGGATGGTGCTGCTGGGAGGTGACTGAAGCTGCCACTCCTCCTCTCGGGAGGCGGTCACATTCTCTGAGTCAGAGTCAGCCTGTGCTGGCTGCAGGACCCTGGGTTCAAGTGCAGCCCCCTCATTGGAATGAGAGCAGCGAGGAGCTGGGGGTGGATGTGTGACAGGGAAGCCTCAGTGATTGGCTCCGGTCCTTCCAGGGAGCGGCAGCGGCTGTGGCTTTGCCTTTGCACTGCCCCAGCCCCCGAGCCCTCAGGATGTGTGTGGGGTGGAGCCGGCTTGGGATCCTGGTGCCAGGGGGTGCCACGCTGAGGGATGGTCACCTCTCCCTCCGGAGGAGCACTTTGGGGGACAGCTTGGGCCCTGGGGGCAGGCCACAGGGGAGCTAGGGCTCGCGCGTTAGTGAATACCAGAGCGTGTGAACGAGGAGCCAGCTCTGCCCCTCTCGGCTGAAGGACGGGCTGGCGAGGACTCTCTTCCTTGAGACATCTCTTACTCCTTCTCGGATAAAAGTGGTTTGGGAAACCACAGAGTTTTCTGTTTGATGGAAGAAAGAAACGCAGCCTCTCTCCAGAGTGGCGGTGGCCGACTGGACAGGGTGTGTGTTTGGGAAGGACGCTGGAGGAGAAGGAGGAGGAAGAGGAGGAGGAGGACAAGTAGGAGGAGGAGGAAGAGGAGGAGGGATGGGTGATGCAAGGGTTTTGAAAACGCTACCTAGATGTGGGAGGTGGAACCTGGTCATTCGGTTCTGCTTTTCCTAGCAGGTATCTGTCCCCTGGGGAACTTGGTTGGGTAAGTCCATAAATAGCTCTGCTGACACAAAGGAGCTCTGTCTGGGGAAGGCGGCCGCTTGACACGGCCGCCAGGAGCTGCCACTGCCACGGCCGCCTGCCCGCCTGCGGGAGGAGCCGGGTGGAGAGCCTGGCCGGCGGGTAGGAGCGGCAGCCAGGAGTCGCCTGGGTCCCTGCCGGAGTGTGCTGGGTAGGTGCCTTGGTGACAGGGGTGTGTGTGGTGGGCGGGGGGCTCTTGTCCAAGCCATCCTGTGCCCCCGTTTCTATTGTTTCTTCCCCAGGGCAGCCATTGATAGACATGTTGCAACCAAACCATTTATTTTCTGTTCTGAGATTGCACTGTGTGTGTGTGTGTGTGTGTCTGTGTCTGTGTGTGTGTGTGTGTGTGTGTGTGTGTCTATCTCCCTCAAGGCTAGGGTGCAAGCTCTCACTGTTTGCTACTCCCACTTCTAGGCTGGTCAGCCAGTTTTTCTTTCTGGGAGAGACAAGAAATGTTTGGTGACCTGAGAGTCCGGACATTGCATGAGGAGGCAGTGTTGGCTATCGTGTCAGGATGCCGCACAACAGGCACCAGGGATGGCCATTCCTGCCTAGTTCCCCTGGCAGGGAAGAAGGTGGTCTCCGGGGCTGGTCTCTCATTTGGCCTCTGCAGAAATGTCTGCTGGAAGTGCAAGCTGGGACGCTCTGTCTGTCTTCCAAGCTCAAACCCCTTGGGAAGGGGCCTGCACCTGCTCCCTTGTGTCCAGCCAAGAGCCACAAGGAAGGGGTTAGTGGTTAGAGACGCTCACCCCACTGAGCTAGCCACTGTGAGTGGGCCAAGGCCAATTCTTCTGTCATCCTGGAGGGGCCATATCTCTACTCTTGTCCAAGGTGTCCAGGAAGAACCCTTGAAAGCTAGGACTCAGGGCTGGAGGATGAACCTGGGCCCAGAAAGGAAAGGGGCCTTGTCCAAGTTTGAACAGCAGGTCTGTGTCTGAGCCAGAACCAGGATGGAGGATTTCTGCCTCTTAGAACAGTGAGGACAAGACATGTGGGAAACCATTACCCTGACCTGAACTCAGTAATTCAGCTTTTAATCTGACACTCTGGCTTGAGATGCCTAGCTGGGTGTGGGGATACCAGGCCCCTCAGCAACTCTTGAAAACTTTCCACACCCTGCTGCTCTGAGTCCTTAGGGCTGGGGGGCTATCTGGCTCCCCTATCATGATGGCAGAGAGGGATATCCAGGAAGGAGCTGCAGAGGCCTGCCCCACTGATGCCTGCGGGATCCCAGCCAGCGCACTGAATAGTCACAGTTTCCACTGGGGCCCCTTGAGTCCTCTGCGCCCAGCCAAGGGGCACCTCCCCTCTTCCCCAGTCCTAGCACGTGGCACAGCTTGGCCTAGGGCGGGCCCTCCAGGGAGCCAAGTTCCACAGCAGGACTTGGTCCAGGCCTAGCCTGGCATCTTAGCAGTAGGCAAGGATGGAAGCACTTGGCAAGGATGGAAACGGTTGAGGCGACTGACTACCCCTTATGGGGAAGTCTCCAGGGCTTTCAGCCAGAAATTGTTGATGGGGCTTCTGATTATAAAGACTTGATTATCAAGAAACCACCATGTTTCCTTGTCTTTGCACATACGGTTCCATCTGCCTGGAAAGCTCCCCTCTTAGCTCCAGGTCTTATTTTACCCAAACTTCCACCACTAGGGAAATACTAAAGCTAGAATAAGTCTGTCTATTCGTGGTAGCACCCACGGTCGTTGCTTCATGTCGTTGCTTCATGTCCTATTTATGCAGAATTTGGGCTTTATTCATCCTTTAGTCCAAAGAGGCTGGCCTGGGGCCTGGTTGAGTTGTACTGGCTAAAGCAGGTTTCCTTGAGGATAAACACTGCTGTGCAGGTCATCTCTGCCCATCTCCTAGTTCTGTGCCTGCAGAGGAGGCCTGGTGAGGAGTTCCTTCAGGAGGGGCCCACTCTCTGCATGTCAGGGTTGCAACCACAGGGTGGGGGGTGGGTCTGAGGGAAGATGAGGCAGGGAGAATTTTGGTTTCATCCTGGCTGAGGCCGTAGGAAGAGCCTGCTCAAAGGTCATGCTAGGCTGGGTGGTGTGCATGAAGAGTGGAGGGAAGAGTCCTGGTTGGTTCAGATGAAATGCTCATATTCTTTTGCACGGACCACAGGGGCTTGGAGCTTAGTTCCTTGGACCCTCTTGGAATGGTGCCAACCAGGGTGGATCTGGGGGAAGTTGATTCTCAGCCAGTGTTCTTCATGGCTCCCTCAGAAGAAGCACAGCTGAGGAAGGAGTGCTTGTCTCCTGCTGAGTCCCTGGGAACCCTGAGAGCTGCTTCCCATTTGTTCTCCCAAGACCCTGGAGATGGCACCTTGTGTTTGCCTTCTTGATAGGGGACTGAGGCAGGAGAGGAAGCACTTGCCTGAGGTTGCATGAGACTCAGCAGCAAGGCAGAGACAAGAACTCAGGTCTCTGGTTCCCCAGCCCAGGTCTTTCCCAACTGCACCACATGGATGTCTCAGTGGATGTGAGTTTCATCTTGGGACTTCCTTGTTTTTGCACTCACCAGAGACATGTCCCTTTTCAGACCTTTGGGCTTACAGACTGGAATCCTGCTATCCTTTGCAAAAGCAACGTGTATGACTGAGAAAACTCTTGGCCAATAGGCTAGAAGCTGAAGAACCTTCTAGTCCCTGCTCACCGATGATCTCAGACAAATATGTCTCTTTCTCTGACTCAGTTTCCCTTTGGGACTGGATGAGGTATTGGCGACCCCCTTCCAAACATCCAATTCTCTGATTTTCTATCAACACTCTCCTCTTCCTGGATTCGAAGAGTTAGTAGTTAAGGGCAGGGTCTAGCTCAGCAGGAAAACAGCCACCAACCTGTTACTTGGAGGCTTCTGGGCAGAAACCTCATGCAAGCTGCAGCCCAGGCAGAAGCTGGGAGGTTTGTTGTTGTTTGTGGAGCCAGGCGGTTTCCAAGATGTTATTGCTCAGGGAAAACCATCATTCCTCCCAGGGATAAACAAGGCTGCTTATGGCTCAGCCCCTTAAGCCCGGAGAAGCTGGAGCCACTCACAGCAGGCCAGCTAGGCTCAGCCCCAGGGAGCCACTGCCTTCCCCTCCACAACCAGCTGTACCCTGGCTTCCAGGATTGGGGTGGGGGTGGGGTAGTATGGGGGAGGAGAGCTGGGACCATGAGCCACTTGGGAGATCAGAGTTTTCAGCCAGAGAGGAGAGGGGAGATGGTCCCAGGATACCTCTTCCTTCTGGCAATGTGCCTAAGCCATCACTCCAGATGTATGGATAGCTGCCAGGTGTGCTCCAGATGGCCTAAGACTTCTCCCCTCTCCCTGCCCTCCATGGGCCAGCCTACTTGCCCCTGGCACTGTGGCTCAGGCTGCTGCTGGAGAACTGTTAGCAGCTCCCAAGTTAGAAGGGGCATGCAATAGATTACTTGGAACTAGGCATGCTTTTTACCACAAATCCAGGGCTCTTTGTGGTGTCCTCAGTACCTCTTGGTAGGGTTAGCCTTGGGCAAATAACAGAACCTCGGGAACTCAGGTCAGGGAATGAAGAGAGAGTCAGAGAGAGGTCTTGGCAGAACCTCTGGGGACCAAATAGCTGGTGAGAACCTTGGGACAAGGCTGGAGGTGCCAGGAGAAAGATTGTGGAGTGGAAAGTGGCTCTGCACCCTTCAAGTCCACGATCATAACTGATGTCCCGCCAGAACTTGAAACCTTAGGCTCTCAGCCTTCAATGTATGGAGTTCCCAGTTGATCCAAATAGTGGCTTTGTACTGTCCTCTCTGCCTTCCCTTCTCTCTCCCTTGCTTTCTTCCGCCTGTCCATGTGTATAAAGCACCTACTATGTGCCACATACTTGTTAGTTACTGGAGGTGTGGATACAAAAGGTCCATTTTCTAATTTAATGCCAGGGATGAGCAGGTAACAGTGACAACACAGCTTTCATGGCAAGGCACAGGGGGCTGTGGGAACTCTGGGGGAAGCATCCAACCCCACCTGCGAGTCTCAGCAAAGCTTCCTGCAAGAGGTGAGGTTGAATCTGCTTGCACAGATGCTTGCACATTGAAGGGGCAGTTCCCTGTCCCCATCTGTCCACCCTTCTGAGGTGTAGCTGTGCTTCTCCTTACCTAGGGAAGCTATCTAGTGTGCTCTATGGGAAGGTGGGCTCCGAACTCGAGAGCAGGCTTTCTCCTGCCTAACTGTTATGTGCCCTTGGACAAGACACACAGGAGTTGGGAGGCCTCTCCTGCCTCCATTTCTTCGGGCAGTGGTTCAGCCTCATCCGATTGAATGGAATGATATGCACGAAGCACTTAGATGTGGTTCGTGAATGCCAACTCAAGGTTGTGTTAGCAGTGAGAGTGCCCCTTCTCTCATGGGTGGCTGTTACGAAATTCAATGAGGTAGTGGAGGTCCATGGCATGAGTCTGCCACAGAGTAGAATTCAGCAAACAGGAGGTGTGTAGTAGCCTTCTGCAGGGGGAAAACTGTTGGAATGTACAATCAGAGATGTATACAAAGGGCAAGGAGCTCACAGAGGAAAGAGTCACTGCCTCAGATGAGGGAGCAGAGGAGGAGATATAGGGATGAGGGTCTTTGATGGTTTTTAAAATAAACTTTTGAAGTATGGCATAATTCCAGAAAGATTAGAAGTATAAAGCAGATAAATTTTCACAAAGTGAACATAACTCATGTAACCCCATCCAGGACAAGAAATAGGACATTCCAGTACCCCAGGAACCCTACCTGCCCCATGCACTCACTTTCAGTCACTATGGCCTCAAAGGTGACCTCTATCCTGACTTCTGTCACTGATTAGTGTTGTCAGTCTTGAACTTTGCATAAGTGGAATTATCAAGTATGTTTTTGTTTTTGTTTTTTTGAGACAGAGTCTCACTATGTCACCCTTGGTAGTGTGCAGTGGTGTCACAGCTCACAGCAACCTCAAACTCTTGGGCTTAAGTGATTCTCTTGCCTCAGCCTCCCAAGTAACTGGGACTACAGGTGCCCACCACAACACCCAGCTATTTTTGTTGTTGTTATTGTTGTAGTTGTCATTGTTGTTTGGCAGGCCCAGGCTTGGTTTGAACCCGCTGGCCCCATTGTATTTGGCTGGTGCCCTAACCACTGAGCATGGGTGCCAAGCCAAGTATGTGTTTTTTTTATGCTGATTCTTTTTCATCAGCATTTTGACGATAAGTTTCATCAGTTTTATTTTATTAACTTTTATTTTTGTTCATTCTCATTGCTCTGTGGCTTTTCATTGTGTTGCTTTTTCTCAGTTTATTCATTGTACTGTTGATGAACATTTGTCTTGTTTCCAGTTTGAGACCATAATTAATACTGCTGCTGTGAATATTCTTGAACATGTCTTTCGATGCACTATATACGTTTTCTGTTAGGCAAATAAATACCTAAGGTTTGCACTGCTAAGTCATAGAGTTGTATATAATTAGCTTTCTAGATACCATCATATTATTTTCCAAAGTGAAACAACGAATGAGAAAGCCTGTTCTATGTTCTTTCCAACGTGAGAAAGCCTGTTCTATGTTCTTTCCAACGTTACTGGTAATGGATATTGTGCTATTCAATTGTGGTTTTAATCTGCATTTCCCTGATAACTAATGAAGTTGAGTATCTTCTCATATGTTGATTAGCCATTTGGATAACCTCTTTTGCAAAGTGCCAGTTCAAGTCTTTCTCCCATTTTTCTGTTAGATTTTTTTTTTCTGATTGATTTGTGGGAACTTAAAAAATATTCTGGATATGGGTTCGTTGTTGGATATATACATTCCAAATATGTACTCCCACTCTGGAACTTGCCTTTTTACTCTTATAAGGGTATATTTGAAGAACAGAAAGTCTTAATTTTAATGTCCAATTTGTTAATCTTTACCTTGAATGGATACTGCTTGTTGAGTTCTTCTTTGCTTATTACAGGGTTATGAAAATATTCCTATGTTATCCCATAGAAGTTTGATTGGTTTATGTTTTATATTTAGACCTAAAATCCATTTGAAATAGATTTTTATGCATGGTGTGATAGAGAGGTCAAGACTCATTTTTCTGGGTAGATATCCAGTTTATGAAAAAGATCAACTGGGTGTGGCCCCTCACCCTTGTAATCCAGTTCTCTGGGTGGCCAAGGCAGGAAGATTGCTTAAATCCAGGAGTTCAAGACCAGCCTGAGCAATAGCAAGACCCTATCTCTATAAAAATAAAAAACTTAGCCAGGTGGATATCTATTGTTCCAGCTACTTGGGAGGCTGAGGCAGGTGGATTTCTTGAGCACAGGAGTTTGAGTTTGCAGTGAGCTATGATGATGCCACCACTGCACTCATAGCCATGGCAACAGGCTAAGACCCTGTCTCAAAAAAAAAAAAAAAAAAAAAAGAATAGACTCTCCTTTCTTACCATAGGGTGATGTCACCTTTGTGAGAAATTGAAGGGCAATATACGTATGGATGTGCTTGAGTTTTGAAGGGTGAATAGGGGTTCTCCAGGTGTATAGGGCAGGAAGTACAGTGTGAGCACAGGAGTACAGTGGCTTTAGAGGCAGAGAGGAGAAATGGTGTGGTGGATAGGTCGGTAGGGGCAGAATATGCAGGGTTTGGGGTGAGGACTTTACCTCAGAGTGCTAGAGGGGTTTGGAGTGAAGAAGACTATAAGCAAGTTTGTCTAGGGCCAAGGAAGATGAGAGAAAATCCCATGATGGGGAGGCAGGAGTGTGAATTTGGAGCAGACTATAAATCCAGCCAAACCTGCTGACATCACTCCCGTCACTCCCGCCTCCCCAGGAGGCAGCGATGAGGTGGAGGGGGCCTTGGTTCTGGGAGCATGAGGGCTATGGCTGAGTCCCATGTCCAGATGTCCACCCAAGTGTCCTCAGGTAGAAGAGTCTGCCTTCTACTCCCTTGCCCCCCCGCCCAGTGCCCCCAGTACAGCAGGCCTGTAAGGAGGAGGTATTTTTGGAACTGGGACAGACAGACAAGGCAGGGGTACCTCTGGAAAGGGGGACCTTTCTGCTTTTCCTGTCCTTGATGTACCCACAGGAGACCTGGCCATGCTGTGGGCCCTGAGATGTGACTGTCCTAGGCTGGCCGAGATTCAGAGCTCGAAAGACACCCCTGGGGAGAGTGAGACCCAAGGAGGGTAGTGATTGGCCCAGTCCACACAGCGATCCAAACTGACCCAGCCTGGGAGAAGGTTGGGCGCAGACTTGTCTACCTTCCAAGTCTCCGAGGCCTTGGTATAAGCCTCAGTTTCCTCCCCTGAAATGTGCAGCTGCTAACACTCCTGTCCTAGGCCATGGTGAGGACAGAATGTGTCACGTGCCCTTTCCCAGGATTGGATGCAGGGAGGGGAGATGGTGATGATGATGGGAGTGGTAATTACGGTTAGAGTTGCAAGTGCTTGCTGGGCACCTGCTAAGGTCTGTATGTGGATCCCTCCCAGCAGTGGTGTGGTGTAGGTACTCAGTATTCGTATTACCATTTTACAGAGAAGGAAATCAGGCCTTCATTGGTTAAGCAGCCTGCACAAGTGCACAGGTCTAGGAGTTGTAAGGGCCAGATCTGCCCTGTCTCCAGCCCCCAGTTCTTAACTCGCAATAGGCCCCTCTCCCACCTCTCCTGGTTTGCAAAGTCCTCCCTGTTCTCAGAGGTGTCATTTGGAGTGAAGCCTGGTGCCCACTTGTGAGGAAGAGATAGGAGAGCCATGGAGAGGAAGGCAAGGAGCAGAGGGCACTGCTGTGTGCCTCCATTTGCCGTAGGGCATCCGGGAAGGGAGGTGTCACTCTGCCTCCGAGGGAGGCATCACCAGGTTACGAAGTCACCTGCCTGCCTCCATGTACTTGCCTTGTGACCACAGGGCTATTTGTGACCTTACCTGGGGTCTCCCTGGTGTGACAGAGGTACTCTGCTTAACCTAGCACAGAATGTCACAGAGAAGCCACATGCTTCTCCCTCAGCCTGGAAGTGGTTCCTGAGAGGGAGACAGAGCAGGAGGGTCACCAGGTATATGGAATTCTACACACCCCTCCCCCGGGTGAGCTGGACTCCTGCCTTGTGGACTCCTGAGCACCTCCACTGCCCAGCACAGTGCCTGGCCCAGGTAGGTGCTCAGGAAGGATCCTTTGGAGGAAGGGAGGGAGGGAGAAAGGAAGAGAAGAGGGCAGGAAGGGAGATCATGGGAAAGTAGAAAAAGCGGGGCCCTGCAGCCAGGAAGACCATGGTTTCGATTTGACTCCTCTGCTCATTTGCTTTGTGGTCTTATATAAGTTACTGAACCTCTCTGAATGTCCTTATTTGCAAAAGAGAGCCCACAATACTGACCTCACACGGTTGTTGGAAGTGTGTTTATGTTGAAGTCACCGTCCCAGTGCCAGGTGCACAATAGATGCTCAGTGAATGATGTCTCTCTCCCCTATCTTTTTCATCATTATCTGTTCTCTGGATTCACCTTTCCTCTCTCTACAGCAAAGAGTAAATACTGCTGTCAGGTAAAGTCTGAATTTCAATTCCTTAACATATCCACGCTCTTGTCCCCTGGAACCACCTGCATTTCCTGGAACGTTTCATGCTGTCTCTGGTTTTACTCAGCCCAGAATCTCCTGTCCCATCCCTTTCCCCCATTATCTCCTGACAGCTGGCCCAGTGTCTCCTGCTGCCTCTGGGCAGGGATGGGTGGGTGGGAGATTGACCTGGCCGTCCCTGAGGCCCTGGCTCCTTCAGGGCGGGGACTGTGTCTTGCCATCATGTGGCTGCAATGCCCAGCACAGGCTCTGTAGGTATTTGCTGAGTGACCCTAGAGGGGAAGAGGTGTGAGTAAGCCTGGGACGTGATTCTGATGAGCCAGGACCTGCCCGGGGCCTCCAGAGCAGGGCAGGGGCACAGAGCACACAGGGGTGGGGCAGGAGAGCCCAAAGGGGCCTGGAGCTCACCCTCTCACAAGGCATCAGTTCCCATGAGTACAGGAAGAGTTCAGGAAACCCCCTGCTCTCATCTCCCTGCCTTTTGGAGAAGAGAACTGGAGCCCTAGAAAGGGTCTTGGGGGCTGTGGGTGGGGGCAGAGACTATGAGTCCTGAGACCCCGAGTGGAGAGGGGGAGAGGCAGGACTGTGATGGAGGAGGGCAGTGTGGGAATCCAGCCCTTGAGAATTGCCTCCCTGCCCACTGAGAAGCCGGCCATCCAGGCGAGTGGGTGGGGGATCTCCAGCAAGCTGCAAAGGACATGATGCCCTTCTGGTTGGGCAAGTGACAATGCCAAGAGTAGGGCAGATTGCTAAGAGGGCCCTTCTGTCTTCTCAGTTCTCAGGGATTCCCCTTCCCTGAGTATCAGTTTTGTCCTGAATTTCTGAACTGGGGTGAGCTACTTCTCTGTGCCTCAGTCTTGCCTTCAATGGAATGGGTATGATCCCTGCCGTGCTGTGTTGCCCTCCTAAGCTTCTGACAGACCTGTGAGGAGTTGTGGGATTCTTTAGAGATAAAGAAGTTTCAGTCTGTCAAATTCTTTCTTTCCCCCTCTCTCCTGGCAGTTGGGCCTTTGTTCTATGGAACAAGAAGGGTCAGCTGCCCTTAGGGAGCGGCTCCCTGTCCGCCCTGAGGTCATGCTTCTTCTGTGTGGGCTTCCTTACAGAGGGAGTGCTGTGTGTTAGGATGGGTTCCAGGCGAGGTTCTGGGCTGGATTTCAGTCCTGATTCTGTTGCATGACCATGGCATATCACTTCCCTTCTGTGGGGTCAGTTGCCTTATCTGCTACCTGATAAGAATTGTCTGGGGAATTAGAAGTAAAAATGCCTGGGATCTACTCATGGGGAGTCTGAGCCAGTATGTCTAGGATTGGGCTCAGGTTATTTTGCCTCTCAGGTGATTCTAAAGTGTACCTCTCTGCTGAGAACCAGTAGTCTAGATCAGGGTTTTTCTAACTTTAATATGCAAGTGAATCACTTGGGATCTTGTTAAAATGCAGATTCCGATCTGGCAGGAGGGGTTGAAGTTAAGAGTCTGTATTTTGCATATCAGGCTGCTGGTGTGGCTGCTTCTGGTTCAGAGGCCATGCTCTGAGTATGAAGAGCCCAGGTGGTCCTGTGAAGTTCAGTGGATTGCTCATTTTTTCATTCATGCTTTCCCTAACACTTAAGTAGAGGGTGGTCAGATGGGAAGCTAGAGACAGACAGAGAGATAGAGCCCAGGGTCTTCCAGGGTACTTTATTTGAGAGGTACTGGGGAGTCACGCCAAAGTTTCAAAGAGAGGAGTGGCAAGTTCAGATGTTCATTTAGAAGGCTCTCCTGGCACGGCACAGAGAATGACCGAAGAGTCTGGACCACCCCTGGCAGGTGGGCGTCATGGGGATGATGGTGGTCGAGAGGAAGGTGGTGGTAGTGGACGTGGAGAGAGTAGAAAGATTTTTGTTTTTAAAACAAATTGATAAACTTTGTTTTCTAGAGTAGTTTTAGGAATTCACTGCGAAGTATAGAGAGTTCCCATATGCCCTCTGTCATCCCACACACAGCCTCCATAGTGGAAAGATTTTGTTTGTTTGTTTGCTTGTTTTCTGGCCAGGGCTGGGTTTGAACCCACCACCTCCAGCATAGGGGGCCGACACCTTACTCTGTTGAACCATAGGCGCTGCCCATAGTGGAAAGATTTTATAAGTGACAGTTGGGAGGATTTGAGGATTGACCATGGAAGTCGTATGAGGAAGAGGAGAGAATGATATCCACTTCCCTCATTGGGCCACTAGAGGTGGCATCATTGATACTGGGACGCTGAGAGGAGTAATGGGCTTGGGTGAAGGCCATGCATCACCCAGTGTGGGGTGGGTGAGGCTGGGGGTGTCCAGAAGACGGTCTCCACCTCCATCCCTGGGCTGCTGCTGTACAGGTGTCTTCTCTGTTCCAAGCCCCTTCCTGGCCTGGGACCTTTGCATATGCTGCTTCCTCCCACAGTGAGACCCTTCCTGTCCTTTGAGAAGGTTTTAGTCCTGGTGTCTTTTCTGACACTCCTCTTTATTGTGTCTCACAAGCAGATAATGGTTTGTATTTATCTTATTTTTATGTGGGTGAAGACTTGGAGAATGTCTGTCCTTCCTCTCTAGCCTGCAAGCTGCATGAGGACAGGGATCATGTCTTCCTTATTCTCTGAGGCATGCACAGAACCCAGAACAGAGGATTGGGTGAATACTAGCCTGTGTTGTCCAGACTCTGGAGGTCGTCTGCGCTGCCATTGAGGACTGGGGGTCGCCAGATTCTGCAACGGGTGCTTGTAGATTGAGGAGTAGGCAGGATATGAGGCAGCATGCAGGACTGAAATCAGGGGGTGCCTGGAACAGGTCCTGAGGGACAGGCACAGAGGCCAGAGTAGAGAAGGAGCCAGCGGAAACCCAGGGAGGAAGATGTGAGAGCTAAGCTGTATGGGCAATTGACTTCTTGAGTGCTTATATGTGCTGGCATGGTGCTGAGCTCTGGACATCATTAGCTCATTCATTCCTCCAATGGCACTGTGAGGAGGCATTACTAATCCCAAGTTATGGCAAAGGAAACTGAGGCACAGAGAGATTGAACCCAAGGCCGCCCAGCTAGTGTAAGTGTGAAGTGGTGACCAATATTCAAAGCTCTCACCACTGTAACTACCTCTATCCTCTTGGACTTTGCCAAAGTCCAAGAGGAGAAGGGGACAGCCTGAAGGGCTTCTGGGCTGGAGCAAAGGCAGTGTCCAGCCTCTGGGTGTCAAGAAGCCAGACCTGGCGTAGCTGGGCTGAGGCTGGGCCAGGACAGCTCGGTGGTGGCTGTATAGCCATGGTTCCTGAGCAGCGTCAGACCAGGCACCGGAAGCTGGGAGTCCAGGGTGTGCCAAACCCAAAGGAACACCCTGAAAGTCAGAGCTGGGCAGGAATTCTGTGAACTACTTTCTCCAACAGCTTTGCAGTCCCCAGAGCACTTTCCTGTCCTTTCTGAGACTTGGTCCCTGAGGCTCTCTGGTGTTAACAGGAGGCAGGTGGCATGCTTCCCCCCTTTCATGGCAGAGAAAACTAGGCTTGGAGAGGCAGTAGCCTGGGATCACACAGCTAGCAAGTGCAGAATGGATCACGTCCAGTGCTCTTTCTGTAAAATCCTGGCTGTACAAGGGCCGCCCTGGGACAGAGGCGAACCCCAGCTCCCCCTGCCCCCCTGATGCAGGAAGTGGTTTTTGAGGGCAGATGCAGAGCTGGTTTCTGGTGGACATGATGAATCATGGGCGTGAAGGTGACAGGTTGCCTCTGGGTCAGCAGACCCGGCCCTGCAGTTAGCAGCTGCGTGATGTTGGACAAATCACTTCCAGTAGCCTACCACCACACCAAATCCCATAGCTGATGGGAGTCTAGGACCCAAGCCAGGGCTCTGGGTGTCATAGCTGCCATCTTCCCCTAGCCTGTTTGAGCTCAGGATTGGATTTGGGAGAGGATTTGATTTAGATCCTAAACAGAGGCTGCATTTAGAGGGCCTAGTCCATGTCCCATGCATTTTTACCAGGTGAGACATGGGCAGAATTAACCCACAGAAGTATTGGATGAGAGAGACACTGACCCTCCTCAGGGGGGTGGGACAGCGGTATCTGGCACCCTGGCTGAGCAGGCTGATCTCTGGGGTGCTCTGGCTGAGCGCCCTCAGCTGCCACACTTCTTCCGTCAGAGCACTCACTGCACTCCTAAAAAACAGTTGTCTCACCTGTTCTTTTCTGAATTCACTGAGGGCAGAGGTTATGTCTTACTTGTTCCCAGCTGTCCTCTCGGTCTCCCCTCAGTGCCTGGGGAATGAATGAATGCGTGAATGCACACGTGCCCCAGTCTTCCCCGCCCACATGTCTGCCCGCCCTGCCCACAGCAGGTGAAATGTGGCACAGTTCTGACCGTGTCATTCCATTGCTCCCGGGGCAATCCACACCCATCATTTCATTCTGAGACCTGGTCCTCAGGTGTGGCTCCTCATCCACCCTGATCCTCCCCTATGCTTCCCACCTCCAACCCCCCCCCCCCGCCCCCGGTTCTCAAGTTTCCTGTGTTTGCTCCAGAACCTTCCTCAAGCCACTCTCCACTCCAGCTCGCCCAGGAACACTGGCCTGACCAAACCTGCACTCGGTTACTGCTCACACAGGCCTGCGTGGAGTGCAGGAAAGAGCCCATGAGTCCTGGGCCCTGTTTGCCAGCGTGTGAGGGTGTCTCATGGGGGATGGGCCCAGATGAGGTCCTCAGGCAGCGTTCCTGGTCTCTTTCCACTGAAGGCCCCAAACACTTGCGCGTAAGGGTTGCAGGAAAGAGAGAGAGACCTCAGACAGGGGACACAAGCTCTGATTCTGCATCAGCCTCTCAACTCTTAGGTATTTCTTTTACCCTCTGGAGCTTCAGTTTCCCTATCTCTAAAATAAGATGAGATTCTTGGTAGCTCTTATTGTGTGGGATGCTTTTCCTGGGCCAGGTGATTTGAGGAGACTGGTGATAGTCACGTGAGTGCAGTGTGACATGGCTGGGTTTGGTTTTAGATGAGGAAACAGGCTCTAGGGCAGTGGTTCTCACCTTCCTAATGCTGCAATGTACTTTCATTGTTAAAAAGGGGTTGCGACCCACAGGTTGAGAACCGCTGCTCTAGGGGTTGAGAGGTTTGGCTAGAGTTGCACAGCCAGAAAGTGGCCCCACTGGGATCAAAATCAAGGTCTGACTTGGGCATCTGACCATACAACTGCTGGGCGCTCTGAGAGCCCTAAAATCTTGGGTGGTTTCTCCTAATCCCTCTGGGTAGGGGCCCTTTGGGGACAGGCACCCCTGCTCGAACAGCGCTTCCGCTCCTGGCTGTTTGGTTTGGCCTGGATTTAGAGCAGGGTTGGCAGAGGCAGGCTGACTTGCATTTCTGGTTTGGGGTTTGTGGCTGCACTTTCCCCTAGGGCTGGGCGGGTTCGGGCTGACAGTCACCACTGGGACAGGCTGGGCCCCACCCCCAGCACCCAGGAAAGGGGAAATGCGGTCTGCTCCCCTCTCTGTGCCACTCTGTGCCAGGCCCTGAGGCCACCCGGATGCTGCTTCCTTCCTTCCGTCTTTCCCAAGGACTATCAGAGGCAGGTGGCTGGGGTAGGGGTTGGCTGTCCATCTGTTGGGGAGGGTCATGTGAATGTGGGGAGCTTGGGAGCTGGCTGTGGGCAGGGTGTTTCCTGATGGAGACTGCTTCCAGGAGTGGGGGCAACAGGCTAGAGATGGGGCTGTTCCTCGGGAATGAGATTGGAAGTGGGCTTGGAAAGAATAGAGTCAGAAGGCTGGGGTTCTAGTTCAGGCCAAGTTCCCGGTCACTAAGTGACTGTCCAGCTGGGAGCCCAGTCTTCCTGTGTGTTCAATGGAAACCCTTTCTGTCCACCTGGGAGCAGCCTCATGGGGCTAGAGCACCCTTAGCTTCCAGGTGGGCTCTGGATCAGGAGGCCGTGCATCACAATCGCCAAGTTCCACTCTGGGCATTTGGCAGGGTTTGTTTCTAGGGCTACATTGAAAACATGCCACTGTTTGAGGTCCTCCTTAACGTCAGAATTTCCTTTAGATCTGTTTTTTAAAATCACCACCGCCATTGCCACCGCCATCCCCATCATCCTCTCCTTTGAGAACTTTATACTCTCTGTATTATGTGTTCCTGGCTTGTCACTTGGGCACATTGGTTATCCCATTTCACAGGTGGAGATGTTATGGCCCAGAAGTCTAGTGACTGGCTCTACCTGACAACTTGTGTGATTCTAGGCTGGCCTCTGTCTCTCCCTGGGCCTCAGTCTTCTTGTCTATGTAGTAGGGATTTGGGATTGCTGATATTTCAGAGCATGAGGCTATGAGGTCTGAAAGGTCCCTGGGTGGGGTCACCTCCCAGCTGCAAACAGAATTTTCAGGGCAAGAGGGTCACAGGGTCGGTGGGCACCTGTCTTTGGCTTGGGAACCAGAGCCTGAGGTTTGCCCTCCCTGACCCTGGCCAGATCACCCTGGAGTCCTCGGAGGCCTCTCCTCCCTTGCTCAGTCACCCTCTGCACTCAGCCGGGCTCTACTTTCACTTTCATGCTCCCAAGCAGGGGCTCTTACCCACAGTGTGCTTGCACGTCTGCTCCGCTCTCGTGTTGCCGAATGCCAGTGTGACTCTGACACATGTGTGCAATACCCTGCAGCTGTCCTGTGCCACAGCTGGTCACTTACTTCCACTTACTTCACCATGGCAGACTCCCCAGGGCGTTGGCTGAGGACCCCCCCCCCACACACACCTCTTTTGATGTCAGAGCAACTGTGCAATAGTGGATAAGTCACTGCTCTTTGCACTCAGTTTTCTCATCATCAAATTGACATTAATGATTTCTATAACAAGAGATCTTAACCTATGTTCTGGAGTATTTACCCATGAAATGTTCCGTGTGTGTGTACACATATGTATGCGCACACGTCCAGGGCCAGGTAGGTGTGGGATTTTTCTCTTTCATTAGTTGTATATAACTATGGCTTCTTGAAGGATAAAATCTGGGCCCTAAATAGTTCAAGCTCCAGTATTCCAAGTCCTTGAGCGAGAGGGGCCCAGCCCAGGCCTGAGATCTGCTTCTCCCGTGTGGCTATGACACCATTCCTGAAGTTCTCTGGGCCCTGGTCTTCTTGTGAGATATAGTTGCTTTTCGAACTTTCATCAAGGGAACTATTTTTTCATTTGCAAATGAAATCTACTGCCAAAACCCAGCAAAAACTTGCGGCCTCTGAGGGTTATGTGTGAGGCAGGAAATGCTTTTCTCCCTTTGTTTTTATTTATTTTTTATTTTTATTTTTTTGAGGAATCCCTGCGGTTTTTCCAAGCAGTTTGAAAGTCACAGGGTGGGTGATCCCTCAGGGAGGTTCTGTATGTCTGTTACATTTGGTTAGTCCAGGTGTGGGCAATGTTTTAAAGTTCTGCTTTCATTCCAGTTTAGTAGTTTCAAAGATATGTAAATACTCCAAGCACATTCTTATTTGAATGACTCACTAGGAATTTTTTAAAACTTTGAGTCAGGTAGAAGAGACCCTTTGGTTAGGTTCAGTACTGCTCTGGCTTAAGGGTTTGGCTGGGTTCTGGTCCACGGAGGCAGAGGCTGCCAGCTTCTTTACTTACAGAGGGAACTTCACCCCTCTCCCCTCTCTCTTTCTGTAAAATGGGGACAGTCTTAACTTCACTTATGGAGCTGCTAGGAAGGCCATATGAGAGAGGGAGCTCATGTTGGCATGGTCCTGGATGTATGACAGGAGCCAGATACATGGTTGTTACCTCCTCCTCCTCTCCCCTCAATGGGCCAGGTTTTTGACAGAGGAAAAACTTAAAGCAAGCAGACAAGGGTGAGACCGTTCTGCAGCTAAGCCAGATGGAGTTTCAGATGGGGAAGTGTGGGGTTCAGCCATACCCTGGTTTTGTATCAGCCTTTCTTGTTTTCTTTTTGTTTCCAGATGTTTGAGACAGAGGCAGATGAGAAGAGGGTGATGCCCTTGGAGGAAGAAAAGGGGCCAGGTGCTGAGGACCCCGCACCCAGCAAGGACCCCTCTCCTGGCCAGGAGCTCCCTCCAGGACTTCCACCTAGCAAGGACTCCTCTTCTGGGCAGGAACTCGCTCCTGGCCAACAATCACTATCCAGTGAAGATGCACCTACCAGCAAAGAACTCCCTCCAGGGCAAGATGCCCTGCCAAGCCAGGACTCCCCACCATGCCAGGAACCCCCTGCAGCCCAAGACCTCCCACTCTGCCAGGACCTTCCTGCTAGTAAAGAACCCCCTCCTCACCAGGACCCTCCCCTCAGCAAAGACCTCTCTGCGGTCCAGGAACCCTCTGCCCAGGACCCGCCACCCTGTCAAGATCTGCTTCACAACCAGGACGCCCTGCCAGCCAAAGCCCTTACTGAGGAGACTGTGGGCTCTGGGGACCCACCAGCAGCCACTGGGGACCCTCCCGAAGCCTCTAGGCCGACCTTCGTGATCCCTGAGGTCCGGCTGGATAGCGCCTACAGCCAGGATGCAGGGGCAGAGGGAGGCAGCTCCGGAGATGAGGAGGACGCAGAGGATGCTGAGGAGGGGGAGGAGGGGGAGGAGTACGAGGATGAGGACACAAGTGACGACAACTACGGAGAGCACAGTGAGGCCAAGCGCAGCAGCATGATTGAGACAGGCCAGGGCGCTGAGGGCGGCCTCTCGCTGCGCGTGCAGAACTCGCTGCGGCGCCGGACGCACAGCGAGGGCAGCCTGCTGCAGGAGGCCCGCGGGCCCTGTTTCACCTCTGACACCACCTTGCACTGCTCTGACGGCGAGGGCACTGCATCCTCCTGGGCCATACCTTCACCCCGCACCCTCAAGAAAGAACTGGGCCGCAACGGTGGCTCCATGCACCACCTTTCTCTCTTCTTCACTGGACACAGGAAGGTGAGAAGGCTAAGGGGGAAGGGAGGATGGGTCACCTGTGATGGGGGCTGCGGGGAATGTCCCATTCCCACACTCTTCTGTAAGCCTCTCAGTGAACCTTCTACCCATGTGACAGAAGATAAAACTAAGGCCCAGAGGGACCAAGAAGGCAAAGCCTGGACTTAAACTCAGGACTCTAGGACTCCAGATGCTGTGTTCTTACAAGTTCATTGAACTGCTGGTCCCCCCAGAAAGCAGAGCAGGTGTGGCCTCACCCAGGCTATTGCATGTTGGGATTTAAAGCACTGAGATCATAGCTGGAGAAGTAGACTTACAATTTAGATCTGGTCCAGGCCTAGACATACTAGAACTCCATCAGCCAACAACAATAATGACAACGCTTATTTATTCTGTGCTAGCATTATTCTAAGCAATTTACATTAACTCATTAATTCTGGCAATGGTCCTATGAAGTGGATAGGATTTTGTGCCCATTTTGCAGATAAGGAAGCTGAGGCACAGAGGGGTTATCTAACTTATCCTAGGTTATAAATGTCTGAATCAGAATTAGAATCTGATACCAGGGCAGCTAGCATTCTTAACCATCATGCTATTTTCCTCTTGCAAATATCTATAAGTAGATAAGTAAGTGTTTATTGATTTCCTGCTGTGTGCCAGGCCCTATGCTCTGTGGCACAGCAGGGGCCACAGAAAAATGTGTGAGGCTGATCTCAGCTTGAGAGAAATGATTTATCTGTATGGGCTTTGAATGTGGCCTAATAGTAAACAGACTATGCCATGGCCTTGAAGCCCACCAGCCAACATTAGTCCAGCTCTATTTCTTACTCATTGTGTAACCTTGGTTAAACCAATCACCCAGTTCCTAAGAGCCTTGGTTTCCTTCTCTGAAAAGTAGGGGCTTGGCCAGGTGTGGTGGCTCACATCTGTAATCTTAGCACTCTGAGAGGCCCAGGTGGGAGGATTCCTTGAGCTCAGAAGTTTGAGACAAACTGAATTAAGAATGAGATCCTGCCTCTACCAAAAAATTAGCTGGCCGTGGTGGTGGGCACCTATAGTTCCAGCTACTCAGAAGGCTGAGGCTGGAAGGTCACTTAAGCCCAAGAGTTTGAGGTTGCTGTGAACTATGATGACGCCACTGCATTCTAGTCCAGAGGACATAGTGAGACTCAGTCAAAAAAAAAAAAAAAAAAAAAGAAAAAAAAGAAAAGGGCTAATAGCACTCATGTTCCAGGGCAGTAGAGAATAAACAAGAAAAGGCTGGTGCCTAACAACATTAGCCATATTATCACAGGCTGCTGGAGAATGCTGGTTTCCACTCTTCTTAAAGTATAACAGCCAGTACAAGGTATTGGCATGACAACTGTTGTGAGGCCAGGTGGCTAGGTGGTCAGTACCTGTGGACTGCAGCAGACCCTCAGAGATCTGGAAGTTTAGGAGGAGGTTATCTCAGGGCCTAGGGCCATCAGGGAAAGCTGGAGAAAGATGCTGCTCAAGTCAGCCTGAGGTTGAGCAAGTTTGGAATAAACAAAGAGGATAAGGCAGGCATTTCTTTGGCTAGAGCAGGGAATTCATTAAGGGTAGCAGATGCATGACACTCATGCCGCCATTCCTCCTCTAAACCTGTGGCAGACATCACTAATGGATCAACATGTTTCCTTACCAAGTTGGAACATAGCCTCACAAGCTTGCTTAGCTTCTTAGCCCTTAGCAATATGATAAACCTGGCATGTGGGGAGTCACCTTCTACTGAAAGGTGGTCAGTCAAGAAGGGTAGACTGGGGCCCTCCAGAAAAAGGCCTTGAACTTTGGCCCAGGAACTGGGACCAAATCTCAAAGGAATTAGAACTGGATGTCAGTTTCCTCAGGTGTAAGCATATGTGGCTCTCAGACATACTTAGTGTTGCTCCAGAATCACCAGGGGGAGGTTATTAACATATGATTCCCAGCCCCAGAACTCTGGAATCAGAATTTCCAGGGGTGTTACCCAGACCCTACATTTTAGACAACTTCCCCACAGAGATCATAATCTCATGAAAGTTTGAGTTATCACCATCTCAGATCATTTCTTTTCTCCTTTTCTTTTTTTTTGAGACAGAGTCTCACTATGTCGCCCTTGGTAAGAGTGCTATGACATCACAGCTCACAGCAACCTCAAACTCCTGGGTTTAAGCGGTTCTCTTGCCTCAGCCTCCCAAGTAGCTGGGACTACAGGTGCCTGCCACAACACCCGGCTATTTTCTTTGTTGTTGCAGTTGTCGTTGTTTAGCTGGCCCGGTCTGGGTTTGAACCTGCCAGCCTGGGTGTATGTGGCCAGAACCCTATCCACTGAGCTATGGGTGCTGCCTCAGGTCATTTCTTGATGCAGCTGCCACAGGGCAGAGTCTAGGACTCTCTTACCAGGGTGAGGCCTCAGGCTCACTTGGACCAGGCCTGGCCACTCCTCTCTGGAATGTGGCTGAGGCTCCAAGGCCCACTGCTGAAGCCTTCCCAGGTCTGTGCCCCCAGTCACCTTTACTCCAATAACGTATTTATATATAGAAAAATTGACACACTCAGGCGTACACGTTTATGTAGCTCCCTAGATCAGTTGACCTCAACTTCTATTTTGGGACAAATGTTTCTGCCAGGGAGTCCAGCCAGCCTGGAGCAGTCTCTTCTGTCTCAGCTTCCTCCTTTAGGTGCCCGATGTTCCCACTGGCATCCACCCTCTTTTGGCCTGTCACTTCCTTTCTTAGGCTTCAGTGACTGAGCTGCAGGGACCTCAGAGGCTGCCCCCTGCTTGGTGGTGGCCACCCTTCCATGTGACTCTCGCTTACCAGGCCATTATCCAGCTCCATCACCACTCACTTGTGGCCTTGGATGAAATGCTTCTCCCTGGTCTCAGCCCGCCCACTGTGGGATGAGTACCACCCCCACAGGTGAGCAAAGAGGCCTGGTGGCACTTTGTGACTAGGGGCTTGTTCTGTTCCTGCTACTACTATCCTCCACTCCTTCCTCTTCCCCCTCAGCACAAGGCTACTATTTATGGAATGCCCACCAGGTGCTGAGTGCCCGGCACCGCCCTAAATACTTCACCTGCATAGCCTATTTGACAGCAACCCTAGGGAGGAAGTGTTATCACTGTGCTCATTTTACCAGTGAAGAAATTGAGGCACAGAGGGGCAAGCACTGGCCCAAGGCCCACTGCCAGTGAGGGTTGGAGCTTAGTCTTCGCTAGGCCTCTGTGGCTTTTTCCCAGATCCTATACACTCATGCTGAGGAGGGTCTGGGGGTGGGGGCTGGCAGAGGGGAGGCAACAGGTTTCCTGTGGCTTTCATCTTCCTGGCTTTGGCCTGGCTCTCCTGGGAGGGGAAAATCAGCTGATGGTGATGGGCCACTATTCCCAAGCAAGGCCAGGCAAGAAGTGAAGAGGACAGGGGCGACGTCTTCAGGCTGTGGAGTCAAACAGGCCCAGGTTCAAGTCTTGGCTCTGCCTCCTCTTTCCTGGCTCTGAGGCCTTGGCCATGTTGTTTCTCTCTCCGAGCTTCAGTTGTCCCTTACAAAATGAGAACACTAAATCTTCCTGGATTTGTCCCAAGAATTCAAAGTAGCAATATAGGCCAGATCCGGTGGCTCATGCCTATAATCCTAGCACTCTGGGAGGCTGAGGTGGGTAGATTGCTTGAGCTAAGACCAGTCTGAGCAAGAGCAAGACCACATCTCTACTAAAATTAGAAAAATTAGCCAGGCATAGTGGCACATGCTTATAGTCCCAGCTACTCGGGAGGCTGACGCAAGAGGACCACTTGAGCCTACGAGTTTGAGGTTGTGAGCTATGATGCCAGGGCACTCTACCCAAGGCAACAGAGTGAGACTCTGCCTCAAAACAAACAAACAAATAAACACACACACACCCCCACCAAATACCAACAAAGTGGCAGTACACAGAAAGCTCTGTGCCTTGGCCTTGGGCTGGTCATTTGTGCTACTGTGTGATAAGCTGAGGCTTCCCAGCATGCCAGCTGCTTGCCACTCGGTCCCAATGCTGCCCTCTAGCCCCTACCAGCAATTTCTACTGGGAGCAGGAATGTTAGAACCAGACAGATCTTCAAGATGATCTGGTTGGCCGTGGTCACCTCACAGATGGGCTGACTGGTGGCCCCATGGTTATCCAGTAAGTCATCCGCTGGGGCTGGCTGTCCACACTGCGTTGTCTCATGGTGCCCCCTGCTGCCAGACCCTTGCCTTGCTGGCTGCTCCCCGGAGGCCCAGCAGCAGATCCACATCCCCACAACTGGCCTTTCCTTGGGGAGCCAGGGAAGCCCCAGAGAGTAAATGCTGTGTCGGATGCTGTCAATGAATTCTCTCCCAGCCTGGTTTGGCTCAGCACAGGCTCACAGGCCATTCTTTGACAAGGGGCAGAGCACAGTGCGGCCCTTCCCTGACCAGGCCTCCTTCTTCCCCTGCAGGAGACTGGCTTGGGCAGAGGCTGTCAACAGTGGGTGCCAGCCTGCTGCACTTCTGCCCAGGCCAGAAATTAGACTGGAAAACCCTGAAAATGCCTTCCAGCTCTAAGATGTGATAATCCCTTCAAGTCTCCTATTAAAAAAAAAAAAAAAAATCCTATGGAAGAATTATTTCCTGTGTGTGAACAAATAAGTACAGAGTTTAGATCCATTTTTTTCCATGTTTCCATGGAGGCTGCCAGGCTGGACCAGGTCAAAGAGGGCAGCCATGTGTGGCCAGGTGGCCTCAGAAATCAGAGCAGGATGAGGAGGGAAACCAACTAGGGCCCTGCTCACAGAAGGGCCCTCAGTCACTGGTGGGCTCTGGAGCCAGACCCAAACATCTCTACTACTTTCCAGCTCAGAGAGCTCAGGCAAGTTCCCAGACTGCTCTGGGCCTCAGTTTCCTCAGCTGTAAGCTGGGACAAATGACAGCACATTATCTTTTAGAATTAGTGCCAAGATGAAAGCACTTTGGCACAGTGCCTGGCATGCAGAGGGTGCTCGGTAAACAGCAGCAAAGACATTAGCTGAGTTACTGAGCACTGCCTTGTGCAGGGCACGGTGCTGGGCACTTCACCTGTCATGACTGATTCTCACAACAGCCCTGCAAGGCAGGGCTGAGGAAACGGACGCACAGAGAGCTAAGGTCAGTTAGCTAATAAGTGACTGAAGTAGGCTTCAAATCTAGGCAATTTAGAATCTACACTTTTAATCACCACTATAATTACAGTTATAATTACAATAAGAATTATAATTATTATTCCAAGAGGCAGTGAGCTGCCTGTCCCTGGAGGTGGCTGGGTGAGGCAGGGCGGGCCCCCGGGGTTTCTCCCTGCAGAGCAGGAAGGGCTGGGTGACTCTGGGCTGGCCTCCATTTGCCTTTCAGTGGGTCAGGGTCACAAGATAGTGGGGAGAAGATGGGAAGGAGACTCCCTGTGGAGAGTCTCTGTGCACACTGGGCCTGGGGGTGGACTTTGCTGTAGCTACAGGAGAGAGGAGTCTTGGGGGCCACTCTGGGCTCCCTGGAGACTTGGGGAGTCCTGTTTTTCCATCTCAGTTTCTTCCTGTCCCATAGGTCTTCGTTGGTGCTGGGGTGTCCCCAGCTTTTGGGGGGCCAACTCCCAGGGTCAGAGCTGCCCCGCCCCTCTATCAGTCTTCTAGGTTAGGGCTGATCCCTGCCGAAGACGATCTCCTCCCAGCAGTGGAAGGAAGAGCCCATTTCCCAGCAGTGGAGAGGCTAAGGGTGGCTGGCGGGGCGGGAGTGGTCTCCAGGCCCATTGTGTGGGACTGATAAAGTGCGGAAGCCAAGGTTAGAATGGGAGGAAGCCCAGGGCCCCAGGGCCCTTTCCCACGGGTGGGGGCCTCGGGCACTGCCTGGCCAGGGCGGTGTGACTACAACCTGTGTGTACACTGGGGTGACAGTGGTAACATGCAACCAGGCAGTGCATACTGGTTACTGAGGGCCCCCTGGATGTGGGACTGGGCCATAGGAACCACTCTGGTGAATATTCCATGAAGTGGCTGTCATCATGCCTAAACTATAGCTAAAAGAAACTGGAAGCTGCAAGGCTAGGGAACTTCTCCAGAGTTGGAAGAAGCAGGATTTATACCCAGGCCTGGCTGCAAACACTAGCTCTGAATTCACACACACATCATATATTGTATGCCTCTGTGTGCACGTACACACACGTGTGTTTACAACTCTGGTGGGGCAGCATTTTCAGGAAGGAGGCAGCATTTCCTCTGAGTCTTTTACACATACTGAAAACATTCGCATGTGCCCTGTTGTTGCGTTTGAGTAGTAGCATCCTCTGGTGGAGAAACATAGGCCTTGAATTCAGATGCACATTCTAGCTCTGGTGCTTAAAGGCTGGGTATCCCTGGGCAAGTGACTTAAATTCTCTGATCCTGTTTAGTTTATGGATTCATGTGAGGATTGACGAGGTAGGACATGTGTTTTGCCCATTCCAGGGGCTGGCCTATAGTATGAACTCCATAAATGAAAGTGCAGTTCATCCAGCCAGCCAGCTTTGAGGGGGTGCTCCATGAGGGAGCTTCCCCTGCTGGCATATTTGAATAAGCCAGCTTCTTTTTCCAGAAATAAGGACACAACATTGAAAGCTTGGCCCATCATCTTTATTTTACAAAGGAGGTGGGTCTCATGAGGAGTCAGAGCTAAGACCCACATCTGGTAACCTCCTGTTTGGGGACATAGGTTCATGCCAATCCTACTCTGATCTCTAGCTTTACTGCTCTCTCAGAGCATTTCCTGGACCTCTTCACCAAGGTAGCACTGTTGTGGTCCCAGGTCCCCTTGAATGAGGATACTTAAGCAAAAGCAGGGAAGGGGGGGGAGGACAGAGGGTGGCCCTGATCAAGATGGGGGACTCTGGTGCAATCTGGAGGAGAGGAGGAGACTGGAGCATTCCAGACAAAGGCAAAAATGTGGGGTAGGTCAGAGTCTGCAGGCTGCAACAGGGCTCTGGGGATCCGGAGAGTGGAGCCTCCAGACCCGTTCTTCCCTGTCTGCTCCCCCAATCCCTTTATCCATTCATTTAGTTGACAAATTTGATGGATTGAACTCCTAACACGTGCCAGGCCCTGTGAAGGTGACCCAGGAAGACAGAGGCCTTGCTCTTGGGAACTTAGAGCTGAGCAAAGGAGACAGATTTGGAACAAGGCATTTGGGGTGTGGTGGGGACCTCAAAAGAGGTAGGAGGGTACAACCTTGGTCTAGGAGGATTTTCCAAGCGAGGAGGAATTTAAGTTGCTTACCTGAAGTCTAGGTCTCACCTGAAGCTGGGTCTTAGGAGGAAAGAGGGGCGGGAGAGTCACAAAAGCATTCTGCATGGGAGGAATGGCACGTACAAAGGCCTGGAGCGAGGGAGACAAGGCAGGTGAAGACAGTCCATTTTGTAGAAAGGCAATGGAGGAAGATGCTGGAGCAGGGGCCAGGCTGGGGAGACAACTAAAGGAGTTGGAACTGCTGTTAAAAATGGACCTTTCTGCCCCCATCCTATGATGGTGGACCCTGACCTGTTGAGTTGGGACACTCCTGTGTGAACAAGGGAGCCATGGAAAGCTGTTAGGCAAAGTAGGTGCTCTCAGGCCTGGATAATGATTCACTTTACACTTCGCTGACCAATTCCAGGCCTCCTTTGAGTATCAGAATCCAGTTAATTGTTATGAATACTGGTTTTAGAAATTAAGGAACAGAGGCTCAGAGAGGGACAGTGATAGGCTGAGTTACAAAGTGGAAGGCTAGCTGGAGTCTTCCTCTCTGGCCTGTCCCCCTGCCTGCCACAAAGCCTCTGTCATAAGTGCCATCTTTCTGGCTTCTTCCCAGCAAGCTGGGTTCCTGTTAGCCCCAGGAGGTGACCTCTTTGGCTGGAGGCTCATTACACACCGTGGACAAGCTGTTCCCAGTAGTGGGGTCTCCCTCCCTTACCTGTTGTGCGAGAGGTGGGGTTTAGGGGTAGGGAGGGCTGGTGGCAGACACTATTGGATCCCTGAACGTCTCTACCTGAGCAGCAGACCTGGGATGAGCTAATTGAATCGTGTGTATTTTTTCTCCACAGATGAGCGGGGCTGACACAGTTGGGGATGATGATGAAACCTCCCGGAAGAGAAAGAGCAAAAACCTGTACGTTGGAGAGATCCACGGCTCCCATCCTTGTGGTCAGGGACACTCCCTGCATTCCTCTTCCTCCTCTGCCCACGGGCTTATTTACCCTCTTAAGGGTCCAGGTGGGGGGAGGAGGCTATGTCCAGTCCCACCCACAGTCCCAGACAGACACCAGGGAATAGCACCTTAGGTCACCAGGGTCCTGACCATTCATGCAGGAGGCAAAGTGCTGCTTTAGCGCCTGGAAGACATAGTGAGCCAGAGGCAACCAGCCAGATTGCCTTGGCCCCAGCCCAGCCTCTGGGCAAGCAGTGGCCAAGTGGACAACTCCTTGGGTCTCGGCTCATGAATGACCCGAGAAAGGGTTGAAATGATGGGTTCCTGTTTCTCCTCCTGAGCTCTTGAATGCTAACCGTCTTGAGCATTGCCAGCAGATGGCGCTGCTGGCCCATCTACTGTATCTAGTGCTTCCCAGTCTTTCCAGCACGCTCTGGCCTCCTTACATTTGTGGAGGTACCAGTTAAAAGTTATGTGTGGACGGTTCTTCTGTAGAATAGGGGGAGGTCCAGGGGGAGGCAAAGGGTACACAGTGACCTCCAGGGGAGCCCTCCCCTACCCGTCCAGGTCCTGTAGCATCCAGGCCTGGGCAGGAATTGGACCTGAAGGAGGAAGACAGGAGTCCTTTCCAAGTGTTTCCTGAGACCCTCTTCCCTGGCCTTGACCTTGGTTGGGGTCCACTTGCCTAGAAATCCTTTCTAGCCCCAGCTCCTCTGACCTTTGCAGTTTTCTGCAGCAACTGTAGGCATCTCTCATTCTGTAGCCAGGAACAATTGTACCTTCTAGGCAAGGTGAAATGCACAAAGAAAAATAGTCCTTTGCATCACTAACCTCTTAATATTTGTAGGATGGGGAAGGGTCCATTCAGCACCAGAGCTTCTGTGGGTGATGCTCCCAGGAGTTGGGGGCAGTGCATGGCAGTGGGGGACAGCCACCCGGGGTGCTGGAACTGCCCTACCCAGCAGACACCAGCCTTTCAGAGGAGGCACTGCCTTTTAAATTTCCTGAAGCTCATACTCCTAAAAGCTTAGGTATAGACTCTTAGTATCTGGGATAATAATAAAAATAATTACCGACATTTATTGTGCCAGGCACTGTTCTCTACGCACTACATGTATAATCTAATTTAATCTTTAGCAATACTTTTGTTTTATATTTGCTTTTTTCTTATTTACCTTACCCTTATTTTACAAGTAAGTAAACTAAGGCAAGGAGGTCAAGTTACTCTTCTATATCACAGAGCAAGAAAGTGCTAGAGTTGGGATCAGGCAGGCCCTGGTAAAGCTGTGATGAGAAACCTGACAAAGGGCACACATCTGGTAACTGCTGGAGCTCGGACTTAAACCCTGGGCTGTGTAGCTCCAGCCTCCACCTCCACTTGCTAACACATCCCTTCCTTGTCCTAGGTGTCCCTGTGGTCTTAGTGCTGTCTTAAGTGTCAATAACTTCAGAAGTATAGATGCTACAAACTTGCAGAGCACATTTGAAAGTTTATTTAAATTTCTTTTACATGTAGGTCACTTTGTGATTTCTGAATGATACATCTTTTCTTTTAATTTTTGGTTTCAGTCAGCATTTTCCATCTTCAGAAGGACAGAGACAGAACATTAAAATGAAAGAACGTATTATTCAAAAATCACGAAGCTAAATATACGCACACAAAAATTAAGTAATTCAACTTTCATGCGAAGCTCTCGTACATTCTTCGGATTTGTACTCTGAAGTTACTCAAGCTTAAAACTGCTCAGACTTCTGGGACCTGCTGTGTATCCCTGGGTGGATAAATCCAATGCCAGGGCCTGAGGCGAGAGGCTGGCTGGCAGGCGCTCCTCTTTGGGAGGTGTCCAGTGTTGGGGTCTGGGGACAGGAATGTGACGCTTTTAACCCCTTTCTTCCCGGCATCTTTGGCAGATGCTGAAATCTGCTGCCTCCTGGGGGACAGTGGTGGCAAGTGGTGGTGATAGTGGTGTGGCTAAAAATGGTTCTGGGCTAAAAATAGCCAGTCCTGCCACCCTGGTAGGCAGAGCCTGCCCTCCTCCCTCCTTCCCTCTCAGCAATTTGCTGATTTGCTCCTCTGCCCTCCCCCACCCTCGCTGCCATAGTAACAGGGGAGGCTGGTCACAAATAACTGGTTCTGGCTTCCTGCCAGTGCCGGCCCCAGAGGCTGTCCCTCGCAGACACATGCCCCTTTCACAGCTCCCTCGCAGGGTTGGCCTGGAGGAGTATTTTTTTCCGCTCCCTCTCCGGGTCCCTCCCATTTCCTGGCTCCTCCTGTCTGAGTCCCAGTCCTGGCTTGTGCCTGGGAGTCCAGTCATCCAGCTGGGATTCCAGCGAGCGTGTGGCTGCATTCTGCACCACTGCTGCCCACTGCCCGGCGTGTGGGGGTTGAGGACAGGAGGCTGAGAGTTGCTCCCTGCAGACTGTCCTGGGGTCCTAAGGTGGGGGGCCCTACAGAGATGCTCCGAGGCATGTACCTCACTCGCAACGGGAACCTCCAGAGGCGACACACAATGAAGGAGTAGGTGCCCTGGCCCAGCCCACACCCCGCCACCTGGACTCGAAGGGGCCCAGTGTGCCCAGTGAACCAACTCCCTTTTCTGCTTCTGCCTGCAGAGCCAAGGACATGAAGAACAAGCTGGGCATCTTCAGACGGCGCAACGAGTCCCCTGGGGCCCCTCCGGTGGGCAAGGCAGACAAAATGATGAAGTCGTTCAAGTAGGTCCCCCAGCACCCCTCAGGCACTCACTGGCCCGGGGGGGAGCAGAGCTGAATGGTGGGGTTCAGGGGTAAGGGGTCTGTTGGCTCAATCTAGCTCTGGGGAGATGGAGGCTCTAGTAGAGGGAGCAGCTACCCCGGGGGCAGATGGCCAGGCAGGCTGGAGGTGGGGGCTGGATGCGATATTGGCTCCAAGAGAGGGAGTGGTCCTCCCTCCTGGGCTCCCCAGCCAGGCTCAGACTCAGTTGCAGCCTGGGCCCAAGCGGCTGACAAAGGCTGCCCAGCCCAGCCTCTCCCACTGCCCAAGCCTCATGGTCCCCTCTCTGTGTTCCCTCCTTCACCCCCAGGCCCACCTCAGAGGAAGCCCTCAAGTGGGGTGAGTCCTTGGAGAAGCTGCTGCTTCACAAATGTAAGTGGGGGCCTGTGTCCCCTCCCTGTGTTCTCTCTTTCCTTCCTTCTTGTCCACTTATCCAGACCCAGAGAGTATGTCTGTCCTGGAGAGGCCTGCATCCCTCTCTCCTGAGCCCAGTCAGGTGTCCTTGCTGCTGGGGAGAGCTGGGCCTGAGCTGAGGCCCTTGGTCTGGCCTTGGAACTGGCTTCTGCCAGCCCCTCCCTGCCTGTGGGAGCTGGCACTGCCTGCTAGAGGCTCTTGGGACCTGTGTGCTCAAACCCATATTCCTAGAATAACGATAAACAGCTCCCAGTACTAAGGATTTACACTGGGTCAAATGTGCCTGCCGTCTTCTGGGCAGAATCCCATCAGATCCTCCTGCTGCTCCAGGACATGGGATTGATGGTCCCCACTTTACAGATGAGGATACTAAGGCACAGAGAGGGGAGAAACCTGGCCAAGACTCATGAAGAGGCGATGGGGGCTGGGACCACAGCTGGTGGTCCTACTAAGCTCCCAGTATGTCCATCCTCAGGCCCCAGGAGGGTAAACTGGGGTGTCCTAAGGGCAGGGGGGCTGGTTCTGCGTCTCACTCCGAGGTCTGGGCTTCTCCTCACAGATGGGTTAGCAGTGTTCCAGGCCTTCCTTCGTACTGAGTTTAGTGAGGAGAACTTAGAATTCTGGTTGGCTTGTGAGGACTTCAAGAAGGTCAAGTCACAGTCCAAGATGGCAGCCAAAGCCAAGAAGATCTTTGCTGAATACATCGCGATCCAGGCGTGCAAAGAGGTAGGACTTCAGGTCCCCAGCTCCCATTGTCCAGTGGCCCTTCAGTTGTAAGGCAGCAGCCAGCAGCTTAGGAAGTGGGGAGACCTACCATGTGCCCATGGAGGGGAAGAGGCAAGGCAGGACCAGGGGAAGAACAGAATCCTGATTAATAATAAAAATGGTGGCTCGGCACCTGTAGCTCAGTGGCTAGGGCACCAGCCACATACTGGTGAGCTGGCGGGTTCAAACCCTGGCCAGGCCTGCCAAACAACAATGATAATTACAACAACAAAATAGCCAGGCATTGTGGCAGTTGCCTGTAGTCCCAGTTACTTGGGAACCTGAGGCAAGAGAATAGCTTAAGTCCAAGAGTTTGAGGTTGCTATGATGTCATGGCTCTCTACGGAGGGTGACATAGTGAGGCTGTGTGTCAAAAACAAACAAACAAAAAAAAAAAACATGGCCACTGTCTTCAGCACTGCTGTATTCTGGGCACATGCTAAGCCCTTTATGTATGTGCTCTTGTGTATAATCCTTACAACAACCTGTGAACTAGATTTTGCTATTATCTTCATTTTATTATTTATTTTTTGGCAGTTTTTGGCTGGGGCTGGGTTTGAACCCACCACCTCCAGCATATGGGGCCGTGTCCTACTCCTTTGAGCCGCAGGCACTGCCCTATTATCTTCATTTTAAAAATGACGATACACTCTCAGGGAGCTTAATCATAGTAGTTGACATCAATTACTCAATAGTGCCTACTGTGTGCAAGGCACTTTATGTGGGTGATCTTGAACTCTTTGAGGAATTCTAGCCCATAGTTAAGACAACTGAAGCTCAGTGCAATTAAGTGATTTGCTTTAATTCGTACTCCCAGGTGTGGCACTCCTGGGCTTTGAACCTAGGCAGCCTGACCCGAGGGGATATTGTTTTCAGGCTCTATAAACTCTGCCATCCTTATAATAGTGACTGAGCCAGGATTTGAATCCTCTGGCCTGAGGGCCTCCAGGAGAACTTTAGAGATGAGAGGCTGGATTGGTCCCATTCCCAGTATCTGGCCCCTCAGGTCAGCCCCCAACTCCCACAGGCAGCCCTGACCAGGTCACCCTCTGTCTCCGCAGGTAAACCTGGACTCATACACACGGGAGCACACCAAGGACAACCTGCAGAGTGTGACGCGGGGCTGCTTTGATTTGGCACAGAAGCGCATCTTTGGGCTCATGGAAAAGGACTCATATCCTCGTTTTCTCCGCTCTGACCTCTACCTGGACCTTATTAACCAGAAGAAGATGAGTCCCCCACTTTAGGGGCCAATGGAGTAGAGCTCAGCATTCATACCATGCAGGCTGGGCCCTCTGCCCACCTGCCTCCCTACCCCCTGCGACGGAGGGGGCAAGCAAGCCCCCAGAGGCTGTGTCTCTGGACAGAGAGATGGACATTTGGATGCGATGCCTGGACCAAGAGAGACCCAGGCTACCGGAGGAATAGAAGGACTGGCCTGGTTGGGTTCCCGCTGCCCCGGTACGAGGGAGGCCCAAGGGTCCCGGCAGGTCAGGGGCCCTGTCTAAGCCAGATCCAGAGCTGCCGCTCCCTGCTGCAGAGACTTCGGAGACTTCATGTTGACCAAGTTCCTTAAAGAACTGGCTGGTGGTGCAGGAGGCCCAGGCTTGGGCTTTGGGCCCCTCCTGGGGGGCCACTGGGACTCACAGCTCAGACCCTTGCCTTGGGTTTTATTTATTTAAACAGTAGTTGGATGCTTGGCGCATCGTCCTGTGATAGGAAACCCTTGCCTCATCAGTTTTCCTAATTTACAAGTGCAATATTTTAACCAATGCCTTGTGAAAAGCCACCTTGCAGAGGTGGACACCATTTTTCAGTTTCAGGGGATTTGCTGGTCCCAGCACCAGTGGCAGGCAGCTGTGCCTTCTGGATTGATGAGGCCTGGTGGGACACGCAGTCTGACCACACACAGAAATATGGTACCCCCTTGGTAGGGTGTCCCGTGGGGGCTCTGGGAAAGCATGGCACCCTCAGACCACACAGTAGCCAAGTTCTGGAGCAAATAAAAGGCCTGTGTTATTGTTCTGGACGCTTTTTGTGTGTTCCTGGTTTTGAGCCTTCCTGGAGAGCCGGGGCTGGGAGAGGGGGTTGGTCCTTGGGCTGTTGACCCAGCTGCTTCTCCTCTCTCGCCATCCCCTGCCCCCATCCTGGAGCCACATACCCAATAAGCCAGTGGAAGCTGCTCTCTGACTGCTTCCTCAGTGCCAGGTCCCAGGCTACAACTGTTCTAGTGGTCATCGCATCTCCTCCCTAAGCTTGGAAGGTAGGGCTTATCCCCATTTCATGGATAAGGAGAGTGAAGCACAGATGGGTAAGCTGACTTGTCCAAGGCCACACGGCCTGCAGGTGGCAGAGACAGGGTTCAGCCTAAGCCTGATTACTGTGCTACAAAATACAGTCCCCATTTGGCCACCAGCTGCCTACATGTCCTTCAGCAAGTTCTTTTCGCTTGTCTGCCCCATCACACCTTGAGGTTCTAAGGGAACTTTCAGGTGGTACAAGGGTGATTGGTGGAGGTGCACAGGGCCAGGATCCTGGGCAGATGCTCCATGGTGGTAGGCTCATGGAGGCTTTCTAGAGGGAGGTGACAGGAGATAGGACTCAGAGTCCTTCTGTGGCTTTCCCCCAGTGCCTTAGTTTCCCCTCCTACTTGCTTAATAGGAGATGCAAATTTAGGAAAGTCCTGTTCAAAGGCATGCTTCAGGGGAGGACTTGGACCACTTGCCTAGAAGTGGGTGGAAGGGGCCCAGAACCCAGGCTAAGCTGATGCCCAAGATGACACCTTCCAGGGTCCAGGGGCTGGGGCCAGGGCATGGGCCAGGGCAGGGATTGGCTCAGCTGGGCTGACTAAGGTGAAGCTAGATGCAATTGGTGGAGGGGCTGGGCCCTATTTCCCTGAATCTTGTTCCTTGACTGGTGTCCTGGGGTCAGTTCTGCTCAGTGGGGACTTGGAGACACAGAGGACACAGGGCCATGAAGTTACCCTTCTCCCTTGCTGGTCTCCCAGGGCAAGGGCACACCTGTTCGCCCCCCACACAGTGAGAGGATCAGAATTGGTGGTCTCTGGAGGCCATCAGGAAGTTTGGGGGCTGAGCCCTCCTCGGGGTTGCAGGGGGCTCAGGCTGGAGCCTGGGTGCGGAGTGGGTCCTTGTTCTTGCTCCCACTTGCCCCTGGGGGGAGGGAGTGGAGGGAGAGGTGAGCCATCTGACAACCCTTCTGACTGCACCAGACTTTTCCTCCCCAAGTGCAAACAGGATTGGCCCCTCCTGCTCACCACTGAAGCTTGTTTTGGAAAAACCTGTGTGCCAACAGCAGCCAGGGTCAGTAGATAACCCCCTTCCCTCTGTTCCCAGGCAGCCCCACCCCTCCAGGACTAGCCCTTACCAAACTGCATCAGAGTCAGGTGCAGGGTTTTCTGTCTCCAAAGGCTGCTTGAGCTTTGGAATCCGGCGGTCGTGAGTTTGAGTATCACCTTTGCTACTGACTAGCTCTGCAATCTTGGGGAGTCACCATTCCTCTCTGAGCCTACAGAAATGGGAAGAGACTATTATCCTCTCAGCGCTGGATCAATGACCTAACCTGGGGCCAGGCATACAGAAGGTGCTCGATACACATTGGCAGCCTTTTCCCCAAACACCTGAGTGTGGGCACATCCAGGCAGCCCTCTTTGGCTTCATAAACTGTGAAGGGCTTTCCCATTGCAGAGGCCTGGGGCCTCACTGAGGCTGGAAGAGTCAGAAGAGTTTTGCTCCTAATTCTGAGCAGGGGCACCTGCTGGGTTTCTTCCAGGCCTGAGATTTGGGGACCTGAGAGCTGGAAACTGGGGCCCAGAGAAAACTATAATATTACTCCCTGTCTCCCCCCAAATGGTTAAAATCAGAACTGGGTCAGAGCCCAGGACTTCCCGGTCTGACCTAGCCTCTCGGTGGCATCTTCTGCTTGGAGGAGCCACTGGGTCCATGAAGAGACTCACTCTCCTCCTTCTTTAGCTTCTAGGGCAGTGATTTTCAATCGGTGTGCTGTGAGAGGATCTTAGGTGTGCTGCAAAAAATTTTAAATATCATTAATTGACATTATTTTCAAAAGAAGTTCAAAGCACAGTAAGTACATTTTTTTTTTACTCTTTTTTCATCATAATTTAAGTGTGCGACAGAAGTTTAACTATAGGTTCAAGTGTGTATGAGATTAAAAAAAGGTTGAAAAACACTGTTCTAGGGACTGAACCTTGGGCCAGGCCCTATACCTTCCAATCCTAGTTGTCATGGAGACCAAAGTCCAGGAGAACAAAGTCAGGCAGATGGAATTCCCATTTTGGAAGGCCCCCACTGCCTGGTTTCCATTACTCACACCCTGGTTCCCTTGGCTTCAGAATAGCTTTGGCTGTGCGGAACAGCTGGAGAACAGTCTGGAAAGGTGCCTGGGTTCCCTGGAGGACCTTGGATATGTCCCCAGCCCCCTTATGCCTCAATCCCCTCACCTGTGCACTGTTCTGTGTGGACTGGTCTCCATTTTTTTTTTTTTTCTTTTTGAGTCCTCAGTAGAGTGCTGTGGTGTCACAGCTCACAGCAACCTCAAACTCCTGGGCTTATGTGATTCTCTTACCTCAGTCTCCCAAGTAGCTGGGACTACAGGTGCCTGCCACCAATGCCCAGCTATTTTTGTTGTTGTTGTTGTTGTTGTTGCAGTTGTCATTGTTGTTTTAGCTGGCTTGGGCCAGGTTGAACCTGCCAGCCTTGGTGTATGTGGCTGGCACCCTAACCACTGAGCTATAGATGCCAAGCCCAGTCTCCATTTTTCTTTCAATTCAAGGAAGGAGCACACTCCTTGGCCTCTGTCTGGCAATTCTAGGCTGGCGAATGTGGAACATCAGAGCTGTGAGGACATTATGCTCCACTCCCACAGATGGGAAGACTGAGGTGCAAGGTAGAGGTGAAAGACCTTGGAATAAGGCTCTAGGGCTCAGCCCCTGGCTCCACCACTTACTACTAGCTCTGAGTTTTTGAATAAATCATGTAACCTCTCTTTGCCTCAGTTTTCTAATCTAGAAATTGTGCATATTGGCACCTAACCCAGAGTTACAATGACTAAGTAAGGTCATGCATATGGCAAGTTTAGTTCTGCACCTGGCATGGGGTATACGCTCTTTAATTAAATGTGAGGGTCACAGGGTGAATGGCAAAGGCCATTCTCCAGTTGCCCAGGCCAGGACTCTGTCCCCAGCCAGTGCAGAGGGGAGCCTTTAGCTTCTGGCCTCAGATTTTTGTCCTTCCAGGAATGGTTTTGCTGGAGGATGAGGCCAGCCTGTTCCAGGGAGGAAGTCAGAAACAGCCTGTCCCCTAACTGCTGCCCAGTCTCGGCCTGGCTGGGAGCAGTTTGGGTTAGCTGGCAAATAGGGTGTGGACGGGTGCAGAGGGAAGAGGGCACAGTGATGCCTCTTAATTGGATGCCAGCGGTGGGGTGGGGGATTCAGTGTCACTTGTGTCAACTGCAGCCAGACTTCTTGTGGGCAAGTCAAGTCCTGTGTGCTCATGGCTGTTGCCCTGTGAATGGCAGGTACTCTTGGCCTGGCTTGGGCCAGAGGTGGCAGCCTAGACTCTCCAGCCTGGAGACCATATTATCCAAACTGCTGCTCAGTACTTGGGCCTGTGAGCCTCTTGGGGGTTCTAAAGTTCTCTCCATGTCAAGCTGGGATCCAGGGTTGTGGGAGGGGAAGGAGGGGAAAGTCAGTATTAGCCCCCATGGGTCTCCTTGCCCAGGTGACCACTGGGAGACTCCCTAGATTCTCCAGCCTCACACCCCCCCCCTTCTGCTCTCACCTTCACCCAACTCCTCTGAGCTCCTGACCCCACCTCACTGCCTTTGCATCCACTGGTCCCTTTGCCTCTTGTCCCCTCCCCTGGTCCCTCCTGCTGACACCCTAACTTAGAAGGCCTCTCTGATTCAATACTCTTCCCCACTGAGTCTCAGGCTCCTGACTACACCTCACGGTCCTGCCTCTCCCCTGGAGCTTTCAGGCCTTCGAGCAACTGACCCTGGGTCTCAGAGAAGCCACTTGTGTGATGTTGTTGTGGTTACAATCGCCAACATCTGTGGAACATCTGGCTTTGCCTGTCCTCTCCCTGGCCAGGCCAGGAAGGAGAGAAGGGGGTACTCTGGGCCCCCTGCACTCTGGCATCCCTTCCTCGAGTGGGGATTGAGGGGCAGCTGTGTGTGCTGTGGGTATAGATGGAGTACGGTTGTGGCAGGGTGGGGCAGGGCCACGCCAGGCGGTAGATGGAAATCACAGCTCCAGCCACACAGAGGCATGCACCAAGTACATGCCACGCCTTATCTCCTTCAGTCCTCACAACAGCCCTGGGAGGAAAGTCTGAGTATTATTTTCATTTTACAAATGAGAACATCAAGTTTCACAGAAAGCAGACAGCACATCCTCGCCGAGCAGGGACTGGGATCTCCATCCCTAACTTCCAGGCGGCCTCAGCCACACCTTTCTGCCAGTATGCCAGGTGTGGTGGCTCTGCTGGAGCTTTTGACCCAAGGATCTCATTGGCCTTGGGGGTAGAGCTTTTCTAAGGAAGGCTGAATAGGGTGAGCTTACCAGGGTGGAAATATTTGGTCCTGAACTGATTTTCAATTCTCAGTAGGGTTGTGTGACAAGTTGCCTTACCTCTCAGAACCTCAGCTGTCTCAGTTATGAAATGGGATTAATATCCTGGGGCTCTTGTGGACTCAGTGACATCGTGAATCCCACCCAAGGGGGTGGGGTTTAGGTCTAGGCCTGGCATGGGCTGTGCAGGTCCTACCTGCGTGCTGTTTCAAGGGTAATTGAATAGAGCCTGCTCTGTCAGGTAACTGGCCTAGCAGCAGTTCTGGGCTCTGCTCTCAGATCTGTCCCAACCGCCCTTCCGCCATGACCTTGAATGAGGCCCTTCTTCTCCCTGGTCCTTAGTTTCTTCTCTTGAAATCCAGGCAGAATCCAGCTTTTCCTCCTGCTGGAAGGAGGCTCTTCCAAAGGGGCAAATGGCTCTCTGTGTGGTGTGGGGGCTGGGGTCCAGCTCTAGGCACCCTCGGTATGTGGAGTGTGAGAGTGTGTTTGGGAGTTGCTAAGGCTCTGTTAAGCCACTTCCCCAGGGACCTGGAAGGCTGACTTAGATGGAGTAGTCTGTTTACCACATGCCCCAGGGCCTACAGGGTTCATGCCCTTGGGGACACTGCCCTGGTGTCCTTAAGCCAGGCTGGGCTCCAATCTGCTGGTTATTTACAAGCTCCTGCCCTGGAGGCAAAGTCCCCCCCCTTTACAGCCACCCCTGAGCCCAGGGGCCACAGCTTCCCCTCAGGGGAGTCAGCTCAGTTTGCAGTGCCTGGGAGCAGGTATGAAAACCACGGAGGGAGTGGATGAACAAGGGCAGAGGACTGGAGGAAGGAACCCAGCCTATCCATTTGGGTGGGCTGCCACTTTTTGGCATGTCCCTGTGCTCCCTGGGCCACTTTCCCCATCTGAGAAATGGGTGAGGAGTGTTCGAGGTACTCTCCAGGGGCCGTGAAACCCTGACACCTCGGGCTGCATTTGCTTCTCCCTCTGAAGTGTTCTCACAGCAGAACCAGCTCCGTTTCTGGAGTTCTGGCACTCCAAGGCAGGGAAGGAGCGTGGGCTGTGGAGACTGCGGACCTAGGATTGAGTCCAGGCTCAGATGCTTCTATACTGTGTGACCTCAGGCAAGTCACTTAACCTCTCTGAGCTACTGTTTCTTTGTTTATAAAGAGGGAGTAATAATAGTTCTTACCTAATGAAATTGTTGTGATAGGATAAAAGCAGCTGTGAGCTCTATACACAGTCCTGAGCTCTCTACACACAGCCCCATGGGTCTGCCTTGGGGTCCTAGAATATACCAGACGCCCTTCTACCCAGGGCCTTTGCACGTGCAGTTAGTTCCCTCTGCCTGGAACACTCTTTCCCCCTTCTCTTAGTTAATAATGATAATGATAGCAATAATAACAGCTGATGTTTATTGAGCATTTAGTATTTGCCAGGCACTGTGCTAAGTACTCGACTGACATTATCTTCATTCTCGTTCTGTGAGGTAAGAGCTATTACTATTAACCACTACAGTGTATTGTTCTGAGGGCAGGTCTTGGAGCCAGATTGCTTATGGGAACTCCCAGCTCTTCCACTTAGTTGAGTGAACTTGGGCAAGTTACTTCCCTTTGCGGGCTTTAGTTTACTCACCTATATCTGGGGATAGGAATGGAGCCTGTACTATAATATAGAATAGCTATAATAAGAATCAAAAGAGTTAATACCCTTAAAGTGCTTAGAATGGTACCTGGCACATTGTAAATGTCATATAAATGTTTTGTTACCTAAATCTCTATTTCTCAGAGAAAACCCCCCAAGGAATGGAGCGATTGTGCTTTGTCCAAGGTTACAAGGCAGTGAGAGATGATGGGATTTACCCTGAGGCTGGCTGGCTCCCCAGCTGGTGCTTTTGAGTATCAAGCTTATTCCTTCCCTCTTTACCCTCAAAGCTCAGTTTAGATGTCATTTAGGGAAGCTGCCCCTGACATTCCTGACTGGACGAGTGCCCCTGTTGCCTGCTTACAAAGTGCCTTGAGTTTTTCTTTCATGGCCTTCATTGTAGGCTGTAATTGTATAAACATAGGTGTTCATGAATTTGCTGTCTGCTCCTCTGAACCAGGGTGCAGGCACCACATCTGTCTCACTCCTCACTTACGTAGTAAATGCTTAATAAACACCTATTTAATGGATAAAGGCCATGTATTGCTTAGCATGGTGGGTCACGCAGACAAGCTCATGAAAAGCCTGGATGAGAAGCCACTGTGTTAAGTAAAGATCAAGTTCTACTGTGAGGGACAAATACACAAGATAGAAGTTTATATCTCTCCAACATACCATATGTACTTGAGTATAAGCCGAGTTTTTTTGGCACAAAATTTGTGTCAAAAAACCTGAACTCAGCACAAATTTTGTGCCGAAAAAACTCGGCTTATACTTGAGTATATACGGTAAATGAAATTCAGATTTAAGGATCCAGGGTTGGTGTATTTTATGATACCCAGAAAACCAGATTTTTTCTATTTTGTTGCCTTGCCATCCTCAAAAATATAGCTTCTACCTCATGTCCAAGATGGCTGCTTGAGCTCCAGCCATCATGCAAGGGTAAAGGGGCCAAGAAAGAGGGGGTAAAGGTGAATACAGTTATTTCTTAGAGAAGGTGCTCAGAAACTGTTACATGACACCTTCCCTTATATCCCATTGTCCAGAACTTAGTCACATGGCCTTAACCTAGTTAAAAGGAAGGCTGAGAAGTGCAGTCTTCATCTAGATAGCCATATGATCAGATAAAAATCAGAGGCTCTAATATTTCAGTTAACATAAGGGCATAACAGACACTGGGGACAACTGTCTGTGCCACAGTCACCAGTGACAGACATCTATTGTCTTAGTGCTGTGGAGAGGAGGTGGGGCATGTGGGTATGTATCAGTCAGCTACTAATATAATAGTGCTGCAAAACAAATGAGCCCAAAGTGCAATGACTTGAAATAACAATCATTTATTCTCTCTCACACTTCTGCACGTCAGGAAGAGCTAGGCTGAGCTTAGGTCTGATCCATGCCCAGTGCCCCCCAGCAGAAGAGTTGTCATCTACCTGGGTAAAGTTTTCACTGCACTGAAAACATGACACTGAAATAATGATATACCTATATTCACAGGAAATTGCAAAGATAGTACAGAGAGGTCCCATGTACCCTTCATCTGAGTGCATCCCAAATGAGTATATCTTATATAATTATTGTACAGTATCAAAACTGGAAATTGACATTGGTTCATCTGTGGGTATAGTTCTATGTCATTTTATCACATGTATAGATTTCTGTAACCACCACTGCAATTAAGATGCAGAACTATCCTATTATCACAAAGCTTTCCCTTGATACCCTTTTGCAGCCACACGGATCCCCACACTGTCGCTAACCACTAATCTGTACCATTTATATAACATCATGTCAAGGATGTTATATAAATGAAATCACACAGTATGTGGTCTTCTGAGATTGCCTTTCTTGACTCAGTATAATGTCTTTGAGAGCTGTTCAAGCCACTGTGGGGATCAATAGCTCAACCCTATTTCTTGCTTGGTAGCATTCTGTGGTATGGAAGTACAACAGTCTAACATTCATGAAGAACACTTTCATTGTTTCCAGTCTTTGGCTGCTATGAACTATTGTCTAGAGAGTTTTGTGTGGACATAACTTCATTTCTTTTGAATAAATATCCAGGAGTGAAATTGCTGGGTTGTTGGTAAGTGTAGGTTTGGTTTTTACGAAACTGCCAAACTATTTTCCAAAGTAGCTGCACCACGAGAGATCTAGTGTCTCTACATACTTGCCAGCATTTAAATGTCCCTATATTTTATGTTAGCTGTTCTGATATATGTGGTGCTATCTCATCCAGGTCTTAATTTGCCTTGTCCTAGAGGCTAGTGATAATGAACATCTTTTTATGTACCTATTGGCCATCTGTATATCCTCACTGATGAAATGTCTGTTCATGTCTTTTGCCCATTTTCTAAACAGATTGCTTTTTTACCACTGTGTTTTGAGAGTACTTTACACAGTATACATATGAATTCTTTGCTAGATGTGTGATTTGCAAATAATTTCTGTCTGTAGCTTGCCTTTCATTTTTCTAACAGCGTTGTTTGCAAAGAAAAAGACTTCTGATAAAATCAAACTTATCTTTTTTCTTTTGTGGATCATGCTTTTGTGGTTATGATTGAGAACTTTTCACTAAGCCCTAGGTCTTAAAGACTTTCTCCTATGTTTTCTTCTAAAAGTTTTATAGTTTTACATTTATATCTATAATCCAGTTTGAGCTAGCTTTTGTGTAAGATGTGAAGTTTAGGCAGAAGTGCATTTTTTTTTTTTTTTTTTGCATAGGGATAGCCAGTTGCTCCAGCACCTTCTGTTGAAAAGACTATCTTTCATTGAGCAACTTAAAAAACAAAACAGCTTTATTTATTTATTTTATAGAGACAGAGTCTCACTTTATGGCCCTTTGGTAGAGTGCCGTGGATCCACACAGCTCACAGCAACCTCCAGCTCCTAGGCTTAAGCGATTCTCTTGCCTCAGCCTCCCGAGTAGCTGGGACTACAGGCGCCCGCCACAACGCCCGGCTATTTTTTTGTTGCAGTTTGGCCGGGGCTGAGCTTGAACCCGCCACCCTCGGCATATGGGGCTGGCACCCTACTCACTGAGCCACAGGCGCCGCCCTTAAACATGTATTTCCTAAGAAGAAGGACATTTTCTTATGTAGCTGTGATATATTATCTAATAAATAATACATATTCAAATTTTCCCATTATCCTATATATCCACTTTATTGCAACTTTTTCCCCCAGTCTAGAATCCAAGCTAAGATTATGTATTACTATTGTTTATTTAGTCTCTTAATCTAGGACAAATTGGCTGGTTTTGTCTTTTTCAATTATGTTCATATTTGTGCAGTTGGACAACATTGTCATGTTGAATCTTATAAGATTTGGGCGTTTGTTGTGGTTTTCCTGTGATTAGAATCAGCTAGGTTTATATATTTTTGCAGATGTTTTTCCATATACAATAATGACTTTCTTTCCATTGCAGGTCATTAGTTTGTCTCATTATTGGTTAAGATCATATTCCCTGGATTTCTACATTATAAAGGTACTTGTTTTTATTCCTCTTTAAAATACTATCCATGGGTGGTGCCTGTGCCTCAGTGGGTAGGATGCCAGCCCTATATACTGAGGGTGACGGGTTTGAACCCAGCCCTGGCCAAACTGCAACAACAACAAAAAAAATAGCCAAGCATTGTCATGGGCACCTGTAGTCCCAGCTACTCCAGAGACTGAGGCAAGAGAATCACCTAGGCCCAGGAGTTGGAGGTTGCTGTGAGCAGTGATGCCATGGCACTCTACCAAGGGCCATACAGTAAGACTGTGTCTCTAAAATAAAATAAAATACCATCCTAGTGTGATGCTTTGAGACTGTGTGAATGTATTATTTTTCCCATGAATTGTTACCCAAAAGTTTTTGCACTTATTTGTGATCTTGTCCAACCTAATATGATATTGTCATTTTATTTTTTTTTTCAAAAGGAATAAACAGGGTTTTTTTATTATTTTTTTATTTTTTTATTAAATTATAGCTGTGTGGGGTGGCGCCTGTGGCTCAGTGAGTAGGGCACCGGCCCCATATACTGAGGTTGGCAGATTTGAACCCGGCCCCGGCCAAACTACAACAAAATATAGCCAGGCATTGTGGCAGGCACCTGTAGTCCTAGCTACTCAGAAGGCTGAAGCAAGAGAATTGCCTAAGCCCAAAAGCTGGAGGTTGCTGTGAGCTATACTGGCACGGCACTCTACCGAGGGCGACAAAGTAAGACTCTTATCTCTTAAAAAAAAAAAAAAAAAATTCTTAGCTGTATACATTAATGCAATTATGGAGTACAGTATGCTGGTTTTATATACAATTTGAAATACTTTCATTTTAAATCATGTAAATTTTGAAATTAGAAGTTGTTTCTCAGGCCTGGCACAGTGGCTCACACTTACAATCCTCATACTCTGGGAAGCCCAAGCAGGAGGAGTCCTTGAACTCAGTCAAGACTTGGAGACCAGCCTGAGTAAGAGCAAGACCCCATCTGTACTCAAAATTGAAAAAATTAGCCAGGCATTATGGTGTATACCTATGGTCCCAGTTACTCAAGAGGCTGAGGTAAGAATATTGCTTGAGGCCAGGAGTTGGAGACCAGCCTGAGGCAAAGCAAGGCCCATCTTTACTAAAAATAGAAAACTTAGGCAGGCATTGTGGTAGGCACCTGTAGTCCCAGCTAGTTGGGAGGCTGAGGCAGACAGGAATTTGAGGTTGCTGTGAGCTAAGCTGACACTGTCACTCTAGCCTGGGTGACAGAGTGAGACTCTGTCTCAAAAAAAAAAAAAAGAAAAAGAAAAATTGTGTCTCACCCTCAGGAATAATTGTTCCATTGCACCCGTCACTTGTTCCAGAACACCAAAAATCACATCATAGCAAAGATATTTGTACCAGAATGTTTATTGCAGCCCAATTTATAATTGCTAAGTCATGGAAAAAGCCCAAGTGCCCATTGATCCACGAATGGATTAATAAATTGTGGTATATGTACACCATGGAATATTATGCAGCTTTAAAGAAAGATGGAGACTTTACCCCTTTCATGTTCACGTGGATGGAGCTGGAACATATTCTTCTTAGTAAAGTATCTCAAGAATGGAAGAAAAAGTATCCAATGTACTCAGCCCTACTATGAAACTAATTTATGGCTTTCACATGAAAGCTATAACCCAGCTACAACCTAAGAATAGGGGGAGGTAGGCAGAGGGAGGAGGATTGGTGGGATTACACCTGCGGTGCATCTTACAAGGTTATATGTGAAACTTAGTAAATGTGAAATGTAAATGTCTTAGCACAATAACTAAGAAAATGCCAGGAAGGCTATGTTAACCAGAGTGATGAAAATGTGTCAAACGGTCTATGAAACCAGTGAATGGGGCCCCATGATCACATTAATGTACACAGCTATGATTTAATAAAAAAAAAAAGAAAGAAATTTAGATTCTGATGGGCTAATCTGATAAGTTTTGAATTATTATTGTTCTCCAAGTTAAGGATCAGGGGATAATGAAGACACATAAGTGAGTGTCCTCAGCATGCCAGGAAAGTGCAACTGAAACCTGGTTGATTTGCAAGGTCTAGGAGGGATACCCACTTCTCACTGAGATTGAACTCTACAGAGGCAGGCCTTGCCAAAGGGAGTTTACCTTATCCACTGCCTTTGTTCACAGCTCCATGGAATTTGAGACAGCCCTGGTGGACCTCCAAGAGGTATCTAGCTGTCCCATCTGTCTGGAATACTTGAAAGACCCAGTGACTATCAACTGTGGGCACAACTTCTGTCGCTCCTGCCTCAGTATATCCTGGAAGGATCTAGACGATACCTTTCCCTGTCCTGTCTGCCGTTTTTGCTTTCCATATGGGAACTTCAGGAGGAACCCTCAGCTCCGTAATTTGACTGAAATTGCTAAGCAACTGCAAATCAGAAGGAGCAAGAGGAAGAGGCAGAAAGAGAATGCTGTGTGTGAAAAGCATAATCAGTTTCGGACCCTTTTCTGTGTGAAGGATCTAGAGATCTTATGTACACAGTGCAGTTTTTCCACTAAACATCACAAGCACTACATTAGCTCCATTAGCAAAGCTGCCTCATACCACAGAAAAAATCTAGAATGTAGCATTGAGCCTCTGAAGACTAATATAGAACGAATTGAAAAAGTGATTGTTCTGCAAGACAGCAAGGCAGTAGAGCTGAAAAAGCAGGTAGAATGTAGGAAAGAAGAAATCAATTCTGAGTTTGAGAAAATTAAACTATTTTTACAGGATGAACAAGAGGCTATTCTTTAACAGATGCAAGATGAAGAGATGGACATTTTAACAAAACTAAACAAAAACATTGTGACTTTTCAAATGAGGTTTCCTCATTAAAACATCTTCTGAGGGAGATAAAGGGCAAATGTCTGCAGTCAGACCTGGAATTACTGACACACATTAAGAGTGTCAACCACAGGTATCAAAAGCTAAACTACCCTGAACTCTTTTCTTTTAGGTTAACGAAACATGGCCTTAGCCTTCCTCCTCAGCATTCTGGCTTGTACAGAATTATCAAGCCATTTCAAGCAGATGTGATTCTAGATGTTGACACAGCACCTCCTCAACTTATTGTCTCAGAGGATAGAAAAGTTGTGCGATACGGGAGAATGAAGCAAAAAGGTAGTTGTAGCCCAAGGAGATTTGATCTTTGCCCTGTTGTCCTAGCTTCTCAGAGATTTAGTTCTGGCAGACATTACTGAGAGGTAGATGTGGGAAAGAAGCCTAAATGGATACTGGGCACATGTCAAGACTACATTGTTAGGAACTGGCAGGAACAGCCATCAGTTCTGGGTGGATTCTGGGCAATTGGGCGATACATGAGGAGTGGCTATGTAGTATCAGGTCCTAAGAGAGCCCACATCCTGCCAGTGGTAAGACCCAATAGGATTGGAATTTTTCTGGACTATGATTTGGGTGAGGTCTCCTTTTACAACATGAATGATAGGTCTGTTCTCTATACTTTTAATGATTCTTTCACAGAACCCGTTTGGCCTTATTTCTACACTGGAACAGATTCAGAACCTCTTAAAATCTGTTCAGTATCAGATTATGAAAGATAATGAACCTGGTTCAGTTTTTATGTGTAGCTTGGCTAGCAAATTTAATCTCATTTCTGGAATCTTTTTAAGTTTTACCACTGAAGACCAGAGTAGATTTTCTTCCTTCATTTTTAGCAGCTGTGAAAACATGTTCATAATAACACCTTCATAGATGTAAATATCAATTATCGGGTGTTTTGCATTTTAATATAAAATATTTTTTGATAATTATATTACTTAACATGTCGAATAAAATATTTCAAAATTGCAAAAAAAAAAAAAAAAAAAGAACAAACAGAAAACAAATTCACAGTCATCTATAGTCCAAGAGGAAAGAACATTTAAAGAAAACTTTCTATGTTGGAGATAAATTGGCTGATATCTTGCAGGTTAATTAAACCAAAAACATTATGTTTACATTATGTTTAATTTCTGACAGGAATTTACAAACTAACAAGTTTGTGTCTGCTGACATTTCACAGAAGGATGTGTGCACTGAGAAGGTCTCCATCTCAAACTCCTCCTCCAGTCCGTCCTGAAGGGAGGTGGGTGTTCCCGCTCCCTCTCCTGCATTCCTCCTGCCAACCATCTAGGGCAGGGCTTCCACCATCCTCCTGTCAGCCCAGCAACGAAGGTGGATCACCACCTTCAGTCAACAAGCTCCCCCATTGACAGGTCCTCTTCCTGGATTACTTGAACCCTAGCCCTGCCCAGCACCTGCTCCTTTCTGAATCCTAACCCTGGTCCCTGGTCACACCCCCCCCCACGCCCAAATCTCATCGCTCATGACATTCTCATCACCTTCACTTCAACCCGACACTTACTCCCTCAGCTCCTTCCTCCCTCCTGCCCTGTGATCCGACCAACCTCCGCCCCTCTGGGTCCCTGAGTGCAGCAGTGGCCCCGATGGGCGCCCTGCCCACAAGGGTGAAGGAGAAGGGTCACCCAGGTGTGATTCAAACCCTACTGTGCCCGCAGGAGAGGCAGCTCCACAGGGAGGCAGGAACAAGGCTGTCTGGTTCAGCCTGGTACATCCTTTGCCAAACAAAGCACCAAACATAAGATAAGTGCTCATAATTATTTGCCAAAAGCAGACCTGCCTTTCACCATGCTGGCCACATGGTACTGGGCCTAGAAGGGGCCTGAACTGGGTGAGAGTCACCCATGCACCAGGTCCTAGCTCGGCTCTCAGCCCGAGAGGCAAACACCACTAAGGAAAGTGTCCATGGGCTCAGAGGAGACCACAGGCAACCTTGTCCTGGGTGTGAGAGAGTGCTCAGCTGAGGTAAAGCTCTATTTGTTCAAGTGAGAGTAGTAATTCCAGCACTTTTGGAGGCCAAGGCAGAAGGATCGCTTGAGGCCAAGAGTTCTAAACCAGTCTGGGCAACATAGGCAGACACTGTCTCTACAAAAAAAATATTTAAAAGCTTAGCTACACATGATGGCAGGCACCTGTGGTCCCAGCTACTTAGGAGGCTGAGGCAGGAGGACCATTTGAGGCCAGGAGTTCAAGGCTGCAACGAGCTATGATATGCCACTGCACTCCAGCCTGTAGAGTGAGATACTACTCTAAAATAATAATAAATAGAGGTGGTTTTTTTTGTTGAGATAGAGTCTCACTCTGTTGCCCTAGGGTTAAGTGCCATGGCATCAACATAACTCACAGAAAATTCAAACTTTTGTGTTCAAGAGATTCTCTTGCCTCAGCCTCCAGGGAGCTGGGACTACAGGTGCCCTCCACAATGCCCAGCTAATTTTACTATATTTGTTAGTAGAAATGGGGTCTTGCTTTTGCTCAAGCTTCTCTCAAACTAGTAAGCTCAAGCAATCCACTTGCCTAGGCCTCCCAGAGACCTAAGAGCACAGGTGTGAGGCCCAGTGCTTCTAGCTAAGCATCCAGGGCACCAGCCACATACACCAAGGCTGGCAGGTTCGAACCTGGACGAGGCCTGCCAAACAACAATGACAACTACATCAACAAAAAAAAAACTAGCTGGGTGTTGTGGTGAGTGCCTGTAATCCCAGCTACTTGAGAGGATGAGATAAGAAAATAATGTAATCCCAAGAGTTTGAGGTTGCTGTGAGCTATGACACTACGGTACTCTACAGAGGGTGACATAGCGAGACTCTGTCTGAAAAAAGCAAAAAAAAAAAAAAAAAAAAAAAGACTAAAGGTGTGAGTCACTGAGCCTGGCCTAAAAGAATAAATTTTAAAAATAAAGTGAGAGTTAAAAGATAATAAAATTCACTGAAAATTTACACTGGATCATCAAAGACAAAGCAATGCTGACCAAACACAGGTGGCAGCGCCTGTTCCTACGTGATAATGAATAAAATGGCACAAAATACCTCTGAGTGCTTTACACACAGTCAAAGGTCAAAACCTCCTGTTAAAAGTATAAATGTGACTGAAAATCATGTTATACTTACGAATGCAAATATAGACAAGAATTATATATACAAGAACACTGCTGTGTTCAACATTCATACCTAAGTAAAATGAATCTTTTTATGTAGATACATGGACCTACTTTATTTAGGCAAGTGCTTTAGATATTCATTAACCTATTTTTGAAACATCATGCATTAAACATTTCACAATAATCACAGGAATGACACCGAAGTGTGACGAACTCATCAATGGAGATGTCAAGCTGACTGTGCTGCTGTCCTTCTCTAAGGCAGGTGACCTCCCAAAATAAAACATGGTGACAGTCTTCTGCATAGACTGAAAGCACTGTCCCAGTCATACATAAACATTTGTTCCTTTTTACAATTTTAGGAAATGGGATTACCCTTTTGAGGAAGATTGATTTTTGTTTGTTTGTTTTGGGACAGAGCCTCAAGCTGTCGTCCTGGGTAGAGTGCCAGCTCACAGCAACCTCCAACTCCTGGGCTCAAGTGATTCTCTTGCCTCTGCCGCCCAAGTAGCTGGGACTACAGTCACCTGCCACAACGCCTAGCTATTTTTTGGTTGCAGCCATCATTGTTGTTTGGTGGACCCAGGCTGGATTCAAACACACTAGCTCAGGTGTATGTGGCTGGCGCTTTAGCTGTGTGAGCTGCAGGCACCGAGCTGCCTATGCCTCTTTAAAGGACAGTTCAAACCATTCACGTTGAGAGAATTGATAGATGTGGCATAGTTTTGGTCATCTTGTTTTTCAGAAGTCAGAACTTGGGAAGTTCTCCACCATAATGTCTTGGAGCAGAGAATTTGCACCTTTGGGACCATCCTCTTCTTCAGGTGTCCCTATAATTCAGATATTTAATTTCTTGGAATAATCCCATAACTCTCTCAGGGAATACTCTGTTCTTTTCCCCCCATTTTTCTACCTATTTGAATGCTTGGGATCATTCAAATGTCTTGTCTTCTTTATCTGAGATTCTTTCTTTGCACTGCTCAACTCTATTTCTGAGGGACTCTACTGTGTTTTGAAGCTCCTCAAATACCTTTTTCACTTCCTTAAGCTCTCCTATATCTTTCCTCATTATGGTCATATCCTTAGTGACTTTGTCTTTGAATTCATTAATTTCTTGAGACAACTTCTGAACTATTTTTTGGTTCTCTGTTTCCATTTTTTCCCTCCAGTCCTGTTATCTTATTTGCCATCCATATTCTAAATTCTATTTCTGACAGTTCAGCAGTTTCTCTGTGGATAGGATTCTCTGTTGTATTTTCTTTGATGTCCCCAGGAGGCATTGATCTGCTCTGATTTTTCATGTTGCCTGACTTCCTCAACTGATTCCTCCTCATTAGTATTTTCAGCATTTTTCTCTTTTTTAATATAATAATTATACTTTTTTCGTTGAATTGACAGGTTGTCCCTGATGAGTCCACTTCTCACTGTTGCAGTGCCACCACTGCACTAACAAAGTCAGAGTAGTGGTCAATCTGTAGCCCCAAACAATGTCTTCAGGGGGACAAGAATCAGTAGGCAGTACTGGCCCAGCGTTCCAATCAAAGTCACTCTGCCAGTGCTGGCTCCACCAAATCAAGATCACAAGGCTTCCCCCACTGACAATGCTGGCCCAGAGTTCAGGGGAGATGCTTGTGTGCTGGGCACCATCCAGTCAATCAAGAGCTGAGGGCTGTAGTTCTGTTGTTTTTCTTCCACTGTCTTGTTTCTGCTGCTTGGTTCAGCCTGGGTGATGTGTGCCTCATACAGTCCTCTCAGTGTGGAGGTCCTCTCATTCAGCTTCCATCCATTTCAGTCCAATATCTCTCCCTTTGTGCACGAGCCTCTGGTGAAAGCTGCTTCTAGTCAGCCATCTTCCCACTTTTCCCCTTTAGACTCACTTGTTAATCAAGTCCTAACATTGTAGAATAAGATGATAGGTGATGAGAACTTCCACAGCCCAAAGAGAGAGAGACACTAGGTTGGGTCAGAGGGGTGGTGGGAAACAATCTGTTTGGGGCAAAGATGTGCACTTATAGCCAGTTAGTGGACTGCAAGGTAACCACCCCAGTACACTGACATTCATCCCAAGATTGAAGCAACCTCAGGAGAAAGAGGCCATGCACCATCAAACACAAAAACTATTATTTTTTCAAGTTCTTCAAAGTATGATGTTGGTGCTTTGATGGGTATTGCATTAAATCTGTAGGTCACTTTGGGAAGTATGACATTTTAGCAATGTTGATTCTTCTCAGCCATGAGCATGGTATGTTATTACATTTGTTGACATCTTCTGCTATGTATTTGTTGACATCTTCTGCTATGTATTTTTTTCAGGGTTTTGTAGTTATCTCTGTAGAGATTCTTCATGTCCTTTGTTAGGTATATTCCCAGGTATTTCATTTTTCTTAAAGCTACTATGAAGGGTACTTTCTTTGATTTTGAGTCTCAGCTTGGCTGTTATTGACATATATGAAGGCTACTGATTTGTGGACATTGATCTTATATCTCAAGACTTTACTGTATTCCTTGATCATTTCCAGGAACCTTGTGTTTGAGTCCTGGGGTTTTTTAAGTATAGATGATGCCATCAGCAAGGAGTGAGAGTTTGACCTCATTTGTTCCTATTTGAATACCCTTGATCTCCTTTTCTTGCATTGGCTAGAACTCCAGCACTATGTGGAATAGCAGCGGTAATAATGGGCATCCTTATCTGGTTCCAGTTCTAAGTGGACACACTTTCAGTTTTATTCCATTTAGCATGATATTGGCTGTGGGTTTATTAAGGACGGTCTCTATCAGTTTACAAAATGTCCCATCTATGCCTATTTTCTTAAGTATTCTTGTTGGAAAGGGGTGCTGAATTTTGTCTAATGCTTTTTCTATGTCCATTGAGAGGATCATATGGTCTTTGTTTTTGCTTCTATTTATATGATTATTTACATTTATGAATTTACATATGTTGAACCAACCTTGTGTCCCTGGAATAAAGCCTTCCTCATCATGGTGTATAATTATTTAATGTTTGCCAGAATTTTATTGAATTTTTTGCATCAATATTCATTAATAATATTGGTCTGTAGTTTTCTTTTTTTGTTGAGACCTTTCCTGGTTTTGGTTACTGGGTTTGCTTTGTAAAATCTGTTTGGGGAGAATTCCTTTCTTCTCTATGTTTTGGAATAAGTTGTGCAATATAGGTTTAAGCTCCTCTTTGAAGGTTTGATAGAATTTTGTTGTCAAACTTTTCAGTCCATAACTTTTCTTACTTGGAAGATTTATTATTTTTGTTGCAATTTCAGTGCTTGATAATGGTCTGTTTAAAACTTCTAGTTATTTCTGATTGAGTCTAGGGAGGTGGTGTAATTCCAGGTATTGGTCTCTTTCCTCCACGTTTTTGAACTTCTGGGCATAGAGGTTTTTGTAGTAGTCAGTGATGATCTTTTGTATATCTGTGGTATCTGTTGTTATTTCCCTTTTTCCATTTTTGATTGAAGTTATTAGAGATCTTACTTTTCTCTTTCTAGTTAATCTGGCCAAGCATGTATCAATCAAACCATCTCTTTTCCCACTAATGTGCCAACCTTCTTTTCTGAGCTGTTAACAATATATTTAGATCTATTTCTGGATTTTCTATTTTATACCAATGACACGTTTACATTTTCATACAATGATATAAATGGTATAACCACTATTGTTTTAATTTTTGATGTGTTTTGCTAGTCCTACATCTAACTGTTCCTCTTACTACATTTTAATTGCATATATATTAGAAATATTAACATCTGAATAAGCTTGGGTTTTCACCACACTTTTCTTCAGAACAAACATTCTCTGGTCATATTAACTTTATAATGCATTAAAACTGACATCTTTATAATATAAAGATTTATTTATAGTCTTAAAGGGAATTTAAAAGTTTTTCTCACACAAATCTTTCTCATGTTACATAAATTTCATTCCTAGACATATTTTGTATGTCTTATTTTGGTAGCTCTTATAAATGAAATTTTTCTTCAATATTAGATGGCCTTAATTTTGAATCCAGAAAATTTACAAGTTTTATTATTTTTTCTGCTATTTTTTCAGTTGATCATGGTAATTCATACACCTTCTTCCCATTTTATTCATGTATTTCTTTCCCTTCCCCATTTATATTGCCTAATAGCTTCAGAATAATTTTAATGTTTAATGATAAGAGTGAATACCATTGTCTCATTTTTAAATTTAACAAGAATGCCTTAGTATTTTTAAATAATTATCATTATATGTTCAAGTTGCATATCTACACGTGTTCTAATTTTACTTAAACTTAATTTTTACAAGAAATGGATACTAAATTATTTTCCATTTTATTTTCATCATTAATGATGATAGAGATAATCATATCCATTTTTCTTTTGAAATGTTAAAAATTATAGATTATATTAATAGGTTTTCTAATATTGACTATTTAAGCATTACTGTTGTGAGCTTCATTAGTTATGGTGCATTACTCTTTTGTTTTGCTGAAAATTCTGATTGTTAGCATTTTAGTTTGAAATTTTACATCAATATAAACCTTTAAATTTTGAGGTTATGTCAAATTTTGATATGACAAATTTGATGTCTTTATAGAAACAGAAAGTTTTCTTATTACACATACACACAGAGACACACACCTGTACTCTGGATCAATTTATGGAGCACTAACATTTCCAGTTCCTTAAATGTTTGGGCAGCTTCCCCAGTGAATATGTCTTAGATTCCTGGTATAGTTGGGGCTGCCATGTGGCCTATGACAATTCGATTTCTTTTATAAAACAGTAAACTCTCTCCTACCTGGAAATCAAGCAACTAGCATGTGCCCCACCAAAAAAAAAAAAAAGAAAGAAAGAAAGAAATGAAGAAAGAAAAAGCAGTTTACCTTGGTGCAGTTTGATTGGTAAGCCCTCACTTAGTGCATCATTCTGTGTGCTCAGTGCCCAGAAACATCTGTAATCAGGACCTCTACCCCTTTCCTGGCTGATCACAATTCAGTTTAGACTTGCTTTCTTCTGCTGTCATTACACTGCCCTGTAATTTTTGTGGGTCATTTTGATTGTACAGTACAGGAATGTCCATATTACTCTAAGTGGATTTCTTACTGGCCCTACTCTGCAAACACTGTACTGCATTGCTATTGTGCTTCTAGCAGCATGGGGTTAAATAATGGATGTGTCACTGAACTGCTTGTACAGTACTGTGACAGGGTTTACTGGGACTTATAGTCCCACAAGCTTTGCATCCTGTACCCAGTAAAGTAAGTTATGTTTGATTAATTCTGTGAGATGCCTGATGCCCTGAGACTATTTCCATACACACATTGGTGCACACGCTGTATACACATTAGTGTAATACAGTAAAACTGTGTCCCAGTAAGTTTGTCTCTATTGCTTATTTTGCTTTTAATTGGTGTATTTCAATATTAATTTCAAGTCAATACAGAATTTATGGTAAGGTGTCACAGCCCCTAGTGGCCATATGGCCCTGGACTTGATTGCTGCAGGAAGGAACCAGACATGACACGGATTAGAAATACAAGCTTGCAGGAGGCGGGCTAACCTTGCTTGCAGGATAGCCACGAGCAACCTCCGCGGTAGCCTTTTATTGACACAACACAAGACAGGTGAGGGGAGTATTAGATAATGATTGTGTGCCTAAGGATCACCACAGGCTCGGGCTCTTTCTCCACAAGGAACACCTGCAGACGCATAGCCCGAGGGTCTGTTCCCCAGCTGCAAATCGTCTTGCTCAAAGGTCATCTGGCTCTTGGTGTCCTCTACAGTTCCCCCCTCTAGTGTATTAAAGACATTTCTGGATAGGCAAGGGAGAAAATCTGTCATTGGTTATTTCAGTTGTTCTCACAGAGGAGCTTTCCTTCCTGCTAAGTAAAAGAAACAAAAGGGCATATAAGCATAACACAGAATTACACCAACAGAACTAATCTCCATATAAGGAAAACTATTTTAGCCAAACTAGGCATGGGGAAAACATCTCCCCTTTGTGCTAATCACCCAACTATGTACTACAGGCTGATCCATAGGGTCTATGATGCTTCCATGGGAAGTATTAATCACCACCCAAGTTTATGTTAGGTGGGGAAAGGGCTGTTTCGAACTCAGACCCTTTCCAAAGAGCAGTATAACTTTAAGTAAAGATCAGATGCCCAACTGAAACAGATATAAATCCAACAAGTGAAATTCTCTTACCTTAGCCAATACCAGTATTTACCATTACCTCCAAGCCTACTGTTCAAAGTCTCTGTTGTCTTACCCTTCAAAGGTTTAGAAGATTCATACTAAGCTTACCTGGGGCTTGTTATTCAGCCCAAAATAATGAAATCCTGTATCAATCTTCCCACTCACAGAAGCTCCAACTGCCTCTTAGGAAAATAGGATGCTGACTGCTCTTAACTGCTTCTTGCTGAAGATGGACAGTGATATGGGAGAGGCAGCTAGAGTTCCCACAGAGGAGATTGATCCAGGGTTTCTCTATTTTGAAATTACCTAGCCTCAAAATATACTGTGAATAAAAGAAAAGTTAGTGAAAACAAATTTGTGAAGATGCTGGCAAGGTTTCCTGCTTGTGTCAAGGCTTAATCCAGCAGGCTGGTAACAACTGCTTCTCTTGGTGTTCTGTAATAATATGGGCAAAACCTTGACCCCAATGTATTACATAACCAGGCTTACACACTAACATGTCAGGTTTTCTATAAAAAAAATAGGTTGTTGTATTGGAGAGGATGGTGAATGAATGAGAGATGTCCAATGGCGTTCTGCAGCTGTCTTTCCGTTGTTGCTGAGATTCAGAAAATTGAGAGTAAAAAGAGCTCTAGTGAGAATATACTTAGGAGAGGATATCCTCTCCACCTGTTTATCTAACATATCTTTCAATGTTTTATGATGTCACTCAATAATGGCTTGTCCTTGAGAATTATAAGTAATGCCATGAGATAAGTGAATATTCCAAAAAAGATAGAAAGGTATTTAATTTGTGAATAGAATAAGATGGTGCATTATCAGTTTTAATAGATTTAGGGAGACCCACAATCATTGTTTTTGCTATATATCTTCCCTTTCCAACACTCTTTTCTCCTATGTCCCAATTTTCCACAGTTATGACATTTAGGACGGTATGTACTGACCCCTTCTTTTAAAGTGGCAACAAGCAAATTAGCTTTGTGGAATTCCGTTTCTATATCAGCACATGCCCCTATATATTCCTCCAAGGAAGCATTTTGTGCTATCAAAGGTCACAAGGCCTTTTGACACTCAGTTAGCATTCTTGAATGCTAAAGTTTGGAATAGCATGCCTCTGAGCTCCGGCTGGGCAATGGCCTTATCCACCAGTTTTTCATCAGGCAAGAAAGTCAGTATACGGTTCATTCCCCAACTGCATTATCTTAATAAAAGATTTAGAGATATCTCCAGGAGCCTGAACCTTTTCCCAGGCCCTAAGACAACACAGCCTTGTCTGAACTATGGCTATGTCATCATACTGAAGTTGATTAGAAATCCTGAGCCACTGGCCAGAATCCGTGAGCTGTTCTGATGTTATAGGAACTCCTCTCTGCTGGTTTTTGTGACTCATCAGGTCAGCCTCCTCCTTCCACCAGGTTTTGAACTGTAAATACTGTCCAGACTCAAGAACAGTTCTGGCTATCATGTCCCAGTCATAAGGAAGGACTGGGCTTGCACAAGCCGCTGCTCTTGTGCAAGCCCCTGCAACAGACCTCCAGAAAACAGGGATTGCATGCCATACTGTGCCATGGCCTGTTTCAAATCCTTCATAACTGCAAAGGTGATCATATGGTGATCAAAATGTTGGCTCCCTTGAGGGTGTTGTGGATCTGCAGGAATAGCAGTGACTGTAACCAAAAAAAGCCCCAAAGTGTCTTCCCACTTAAAGTCACCGGTTTTACGTTCTTCTAACATAGCCTTCATAATAGAAGTCACAGGTGGATCATCTACATAGGGGGGTACTGAGGGGAATGTTGAGTGATTTATGTTAATATTTTTAACTATTTTTATTTTATTTTATTTTTTATTTTTTGAGAGTAGGGTGCGTGCCCACCCCGTCAAGGTTGGCACTCCCGGACTGGCCTGGATGGCCCCTGGCATGTCTGCAACCGCACCATCCCTGGGACTAGAGGTGGCCACTGACCCAGTGACTCAGTAGATGCTGCCGCTGCCCACAGCCCCTGGTCCTGGCTGGGGCATGAGAAGGCGGCAGATCCCTGGGCTTGAGGAACGCAGGCAGGGAGGTCACCCACCTGGTCCCTGGTTCACTCTCTGCCGCCAATGCCACTGCTGCTCCCCACCCACACTTCCCACTGCCTGCGGGCGGGAGAGAAGAGGATGGCCCGCCATAAGTCTGACAGACGGACCTGACCCAAGGCGCTCTTGGTGCCAGGTGTGCACCACATACATGCTGGGACAAACCCTTGTGTGGAGGGCTATGTTAGCATTTGTAACTGTGAGACTATTCAACCCATCTTCCCACTGTTTATTCTGAGCTGCCTTAATGGCCACAGAGGTAATTCCTTGCTTGTTTGTGTCTGTATCACATGCTCTTGATTCCCAGTTCTCCTTAGGTCCAGCTCCCCTCTGAAGCTCACTGTTCTCCTCACTTTCAAATTCTGTTTGAACATCACTTTCTCCCTCAGTTTCTAATTCTAGCGACTCCCCAAACAGGAAGTTACCCATTGTTTTCTCTAAATGTCTTTGCTCACTTATTACCAGCGAGGTTCCCTAGATTCTAGACTGGCCAAAGGTCCCACTTTCCCTGAGCAGAGTTTCCCTTTGGACTTCCTCCCACTGTCTACCAAAGTGTTCACTTACTTCCAAGTGTCACTTTCTACTTTTGTCCACTTCCCTGGTGTCCTGTTGGATCCTACCGACTACACCAGATACCGCAGCCCCTAGTAGCCCTGATGGCCCTGGACTCGATGGCCGCAGGAAGGAACCAGGTGTGAGGCAGATTAGAAGTACAAGCTTGCAGGAGGCGGGCTAACCTTGCTTGCAGGATAGCCACGGGCAACCTGCGCAGTAGCCTTTTATTGAGACAGTGCAAGACAGGTGAGGGGAGGGTTAAGACAATGACTGTGTGCCTAAGGATCTCCATGGCTGGGGCTCTTTCCCTACAAGGAGCAGCTGTGGACACATCGACCGAGGGTCCATTCCCCAGGGCAAATCATCTTGCTCAGAGGTCGTCTGGCTCTTGGTGTCCTCCACAGTATGGTATAGTATGGGTATAGAATTGGTTAGGTCTACTTTTAATAGCAATTGTCAAGCAACCAGAAATTGCATTTATCCAGAATCTACCAGTCCCCACGGTGCCAGATAATAGAGAGATTATTGTGTTTTATCTGATTGTATTTCCTTCTCTTCTGTGGTTGGTTTTGATGATTTATATTATTAATTTATGCTATATTATAAATATATTATGATTTCCAGTTTTCTCATCTCATTTTTTCTCTCATTTCTTCTGTTTATGTGATAGATTCCATGAATTACTAAAATTTCTCATATAACAAAAATGCATTTATGAGATAAACCCCACTCTTGGCCACGATGTATTATATTTATTATATATTGCTTCATTCAATTGGTTAATATTGTATTCTAATTTTTGAATATGTATTCATAGATGAGATTGACTTTTTTTTCTTTTGCGTGTGGTCCTTTACACATTTTGATATCAAGTTCATTTTAATCTCATAAAATGGGTTGTGAAATATTCTCTCTTCATCTGTTCTGTGTAGGAGTTTATCCAAGTTTGGAATTATCTAGCACTTTCCAAAAAAATCAATTACAGATTTAAATTCTTTAATGGTTAAATGACATGAATGACGTTATCATTTCTTCCTGAACTGAAATATGTCCAGAATTCAGTCACTTCTTACGGGTTCCAGTGCTACCGTCTCCATTTGGAGACCGCACCCTCTCTTCCCTTTCTCACTGTTGTCTCTATCTCACCCCCCTGTTCCTATCCCTGTCTTCCCAGAGAGGTACTTTTCATCACCTCTGCAGTGATAGAGATAGTCCATATCCGATTGAGCAGTATGGCAGCCAGTTGTCACTCCTTTCTCTGTGGTTGAGCACCTGAACTCTGGTTAGGGTGACTGAGGAACTGGTTGAAGTTAAATTTGCATGACTGCATTTGGCTGGTGGACACAACCATGACCATTTTATTACCTGCCTTGTATCTGTCCCACTTTTCCTGCTTCCCTTCTTTAATTGCCTTCTTTTGCCTTGATTGAGAATTTTTGTAATGTTCTTGATCTCATTTTCTCATTTTATTTCTCCTTTACACCTTTATTATTCTAACATTTTAGTGATTACCTGTGAGTTAATCAACATAACACTTTAATCTTCCTCTTTAAAATTGAAATATATAAAAGAGCTTTAACAGTAATCATCTCCTTTCAACTTATATGCAGTTGCTATCCAGCATAATAGCAAATAAAATCTTTATTTTTTCTTTATTCCTCCACTCTATAAGTCAGTTACTTTGTTTGTTGTTTTGTATACAGTCAATGTTTGCTTAATTTTATTAACATTTTTTAACCAATATCTTTGCTTATTATTCTGCTTTGCCTTTTAGACTTTCACACAAATTTTCTTTCTGACATACATTCTTTAGAATTCTGTTTAATGGTGAGGTGATCTGTTAGTGAACTTGCTCTATATTTTTTTCTGAGAATGTCTTTTTTTACCCCAGTTTTTGAAAACATATTTTTACTCAGTGTGGAAATCTGGTAGACAGGTTTAATATGCTGGAGGTATAGTCCCACTCATTTCTCACCCTGAGCGTTGGTTGGCAGTGGCATTCTGGGAGGTAATGCCATTGACTTTTTATCTTGTTTTAAGATGTAGAAGAGGTATGAATTTATTATTTGTGCAACTGTTTTAATTTTAAAACAAAAGGAATGGCTTATAAATTTTAGGAGATACCTATTCAGCATGGACAGATATGATCACATTTTTCTTCTATAATTTATTGGTGCAATGAATTACTCAATACATATGATCATATTTAACTACTCTTTTATTTCTGTATTAAAACCTACTTCATCACAGTGTATTAGTCTTCTGACGTATTCCTCAGTCTTTTGCTAACGTTTTATTGTAAACGATAGCAAACTTTACTTATTGTGATTTTCTATAATTTTACTTTAGACACTACCATGATTAAGTTTTATTATTAAAGTTTTACTGAATTGTAAATGAAGCAGGAAGATTTATATCCTCTTTATACCCTACAATAGCTTCAATAACAATTGCCAGTCTTTTAAAGATAATTTAAAATTCAGCCATGAAGAGACCTGGTCTAGGTGTCCTTTTGTGACAGGATACATTTTATTATCTCCTGAATTCCTTCTATTATAATTGGTCTATTAACATTTTTTACTTCTTCTTAGGTAGTTTTGACGGCTTATATTTTTCCAGGAAATCATGCTCGCTGTTCACCTTAGTTTTCAAAGCCGCAGCCTTCCCCTTCCATGTACACTATTTCAGGATATTTTTAATCCTTGCTTTGTGTCACATCACCTTTCCCATTCTGCATCGGCTCTGTATGTCTATTTTCTCTCCTTTCCTTTCTTCAGTAACACTTGCTAGTTATTTATCTGTTTTTTAAGGGAAAGTTCTGTAATGATTCATCCTTCCTATTTTGATTCTTAGCAATTTCATCAGGTTTGTTTTTTTCTGTAATAACCCCCACTTTGTAATTTCTTTTGGGAACTTACACTGTTCTTTCAAAATTTCTTTTTATTGCTTATTTAGTTTCTTCTTTCTTCCTTAATTATAAAGGCATTTAAAACACAAATTGACCTGTAACTACACTTTTTATTGTGTTACAGGTAGTTTTACATAAAGTATCTTTTTACTTTATTCTATTACTACGCCTTTATGTGATCAACCTTGTTATCAACGTACCAACCACAATCATAGCTGTTGAGAGGCCATGGCTTAGAATGATTCACAATTTAAAAACTTAAGGGGATCAATAAAAAAGAGTTAACTTTAGAGCATGTTAAGTTAAAAACATACACACTTTAAAAATTCTACTGTGCACTGATTGGAAAAGACAGACAGAAATATAATGTAGATAAAAATAAATTACTGGTATAATAAATTCAGACAAATCCGAATTTCCAAGAGTAAATACTAAGTAATACCAACCATTTTTAATTGATAAATTTCACCCATATTAAAAATGTAGGTGAAAGAAAAACATTGAAAGAAGTTATTAATAAACACACAAGCTCTCCAGTGCTCCAGCGGATCTCTCCCAGGCTTTATGTAAAGATTTTTTAAAATTATCATTGATGTGTATTGTTTCTAGACCAAATACTACACTTTTAAAAAAAGTAAAATGTTGATGCTTTAAGTTATGCTACAGACCTGGCTTACTTGATTGCACATATAATTTCTGAGGTGTGGCATTAGTCATCAGGCTCTACCCAGCTCTGGAAAACACTGAACTTCTTTGTGTGAGCAGCAAAGACGCTCAAACCCCGATTGCTCTGATGGGTTTCCTATTTGTGTGCCCAGATGGCATCTTGCCCTTTAGCAATGATGTCTTTCAATTACTCCTGTGTGACCAAGGTCACCGAAAAATGGGACAGGACTTGTTTTACTGCAAATTTGCTAAAACTGCATGCAACTATTGCATTAACTATAATCTACAGCTGTTGATTAAAACCTAAACAAAGCTATAACCCAATTATAGCCCAAGAATATGGGAAAAAGGAGAGGGAGGGGAGGGGGATGGGAGGAGGGAGGGGATGTGGTGGGACCACACCTATGGAGCATCTTACAAGGGTACATGTGAAATCTACTAAATGTAGAATATAAATGTCTTAACACAATAACTAAGAAAATGCCGTGTAGGCTATGTTAACCAGTTTGATGAAAATATTTCAAATTGTACATAAAACTGGCACATTGTACCCCGTGATTGCATTGATGTACACAGCTATGATTTAATAAAAAAATAAATAGATAAAAATAAATAAATAAGACCTAACCAAATCCTTTTTACCTTTAGTAATCCTGAGGAATCCTTACATATTTATGTAATACATTGTATATTACATGCATGACCTGTTTACTCTATTTTCAAGAAGAGGATATGGTTTTAAATTATTAGTAAATCAAAACGAAATGTGCCTTGAAAATTTCCTCTGCTTAGGTTTGAAATGATTGAGCCATTTCTTTTCTCTTTCTGTATATATGTGGTATAACTTGTTGCCCTCAAATGCCTGTACTGTCCACGCAGTTTTTTGTTCTTTGCAAAAATTGAGGGAAACGTTGATGCAAAACAGTATTTTGCTATAAGACTGAGACACTAAAACAGATTTCTCAATATTTTTCACTGAATTAAAAGAAAAGAAAGAAAGAAAGAGAAATAAGGAAATTGCTAAGAATCAAATAAATAATGTACACAGCTATGATTTAATAAGAATAAATAAATAAATAACCTCAAAAATAGATGCATTGAAAAGATCTTGAAAATTGCATGACTTTTCTTTTTCCAAAATATTTTCTCTTCAATAACCTGGCAGGAATTTAAAATGTCAAACTTGTTCCGTTTCCGGAGGATGCCACCATCACTCTTACACAAGTATGACCAAAGGCTGGGATGAGACTGGGTTCCAAGGAGCACGGCAGGGAAAATGACTGGTTGCTCACAGATCGCAGAGTCTGGTGATTACTGAGTCTCCCAGAGGTAGCAGGCAGCTGAAAAAACCTGGACTGTGTGCTGTTTCTGAGACTGTAGCACCTGAAAGCTTTGCTTGATGGTGATTTCATGTCCCAAGTATTCATTATCTGGGGAGAACGAAGCCTGGGGTGCTGAGCAGGTCTGTTTTCCCACAGGGTCCCATTTCTTCAGTGTATAGACCCGATCTCCTTGGCCACTGAGGGATACTGGAGAAACGTGGTCACACTGAAGCCCAGGCTCCCTCTCCACCTGCCTGAATGCCCCACTGTCCATCAAACTGCCGGACCTTGGATTTCTCATCAATGCCAAGGTGTGGGAACTCAGTAAGGGTTTTAATTTATAAAAGTGAAAGAATATGACATGTTTGCATTTCTAGTGTAATGGGTCAAATTTATTTTTTTTAATTTATTTATTTATTTTTATTATAGATAAAAATATGCACCATAGATGTGACCCAACCCATCACCCTCCCTCCACCCAAACCTCCCCCCTCCCTTCCCCTTCCTTGGTCCTTTCCTCATAGTCTTGAGGTATAGTTGGGTTATAGCCTTCATGTG